>JARACY010002871.1:0-38282 GCA_029255725.1 Scrobipalpa atriplicella
CTCGCTGTCACTCTTGAGAGCTGATTATAAATACGGGCCATAGATTAGCAATCATCATAATAGAATCATAATATTCTACTTATATCCTATATCCAAAATCTGGGACAATTTTTTTTCCATCTATGATTAAATTACTGTCATTTACATGATCTATAGTAAGTATCTAGTCTAAGTGTTTTTAAATAAAATCAACGTCATAATTATTGGATACATGGGATAGTTCAGTGTGTACGTAGAAACATTGTAGTCATACATATTTTCCTGATGTGTTATTTGATCTTTTTTTATGATAGCTAATAAATTATGTAAATTATTGGTGGTTTCCATGATTGTGATGTAAAACCACTTAAACCATCTGGCATAAAACAATTCCAGCAAAAATGTACTGACACATAAAACCTGCTAGCTTTCAATCGAATACACAATTTCACTTACAACTAGGCCGTTTAATCGCTTTCTATTACGCCTTGTAAAAAAGCTACGTATTTACAAACAGGGTCGGCCCGCCCTATTCTGTACCCTGAACGGTTAATTGAGCAATATAATTTGACACCTCACGGAGTGAATAGCCAATTATTAATATGGCCACTTGATTAATTGTGATATCAGCATTTAATTTTCATGTTAACACTCACGCTGTGAGGATGCGTATTGTTAAACACTGTATCTAAAATCTACACCATTCTAAAAACTCATGTAGGGATTATTGGCAGTATCTTGTCTTGTCTTATGTATAAACAGCGAAGAAACATAAATTATATCATACTACGAGAAGAAAGTAACCTAACCCCCCCCCATAAGATGAGATATGGTAAATCTACATATACTCGTAGAATATGCAGATTTTGAATTTAAGCAAAAAAAATTGAGTCCTGTATTACACACAAATTTTGGTAATTTTCAAGGTTTCAATTTCAATAAAGTTAGTACCACTTACAAAGTGTACCATGGTTCAGAGTTTTTCTGTACTATTATGATAGACTTTGTTAGCCGTATCGAGTATGTGGGCCCAAGTGTGATCAATAGTCTAAGGTTTTCTCAACGCGCCTTTTGGATACCATTGTGTGCGCGCTCCTTTGTGCGCCGTGACGTTTCAATTTTGAATAAATTAAATTTCGAACGCTTCATTTTTTTAAAGCTTTTGGCTTTTGTAGTTTTTGGAATGAGCTCGCGGCCAGTTGTTATTTATTGTCGTTTTTAATAGATTCCCCTTGTTTATGTTACATCTCACCTTGGATTTTTATTTATCTTAATAGCGTAGTTATTAATTTTCGGCCGCAGTGCCATTTATATAAAGCAATTATAATAAAGTGAGCTAAAACAAATTACAGCTTGCTGTTAATTAATCATCTTTGCAACTTCCGCGTAAAATAATGTTAAGTTAATTAAAAAATATTTTATGTCCTTGATAAAATAAATATGGTTTTCACGTGGACTGGGAACGTGAAAAAATAGTTTATCCGTTGTTTCTCTTCCAAGGTGCGAGTAGGTACTAGGTACTGTAAAAGAGCAGTCACAAACAACTTCAAAGAACAATACAAACGGGGTATAAGGGACAGCAGACCTGGAACTGATAGGGGTTGCTCAGTCAACGAAACTGAACAACTACTAACGGGAAATTCTTTCAGGAAATGAAAAATTCTTTTGACTTTGCCATACAAAATGACCACCTCGATCAGAAAATTTCTATGGAAAAGCCTTTTTTTCTCATTTTCTGCAAGAATTTCCTGGTGAAAGTAGTTAGTTTTGTTGATCGAACAAACCCTATATATTAATTGCTGGTACGTGTCTCTTGAACCCTGTAGGTACTTATTTCTTTCTAAAATAAAATAACCCCGAAATATTTGTTCAGACAGGTCCAAAATGCCCTTGTCATAATCATAACATTGATTTCATCATAAATAATTAGTTTGCTAAGATACACCACTACAATAACTACTGCACTATTATAGCAAAGTACTACTTGCAACATACATTGTAACGGACGGACCTTAAGATGGACCATCAAAATACTCATCCGTTTCAGTTAGTTACCAGCTAGCTACTAGCTACCAGCTACTGGCCAATGAGCTGATCCAATTTATTCCTTTATGGCGGCAATTTAGAATATGGCCTGGCCGCACGTTCCTTATTTGAAAATTCAAAATTCGAAGCTCACGTTCGAATCAATGAGTTTATTTTAATTTTATTACACGGCTGTTAAGAATTAACAGGAACAGTGGCGGAGAGTTTATCAAAAACGGCTTAGTTGATTTAAACATTTTTTGTTTTTAGGATTATTAACTTGTTAAAACATGTTTGTTTGTATTGGATTCTATAGACGTCGGTGTAGGATACATACCTGCTCCATATTTGACACTTTTCGTGATCACTGTCTCAGTGATCTAATCACCATTTTGGTCTAGGCTAGAACAGGCTAGAATAAAGCCAAAGTTGTTATGGTCCGTTGTTAAATGAGTTATTTTTTATTGGTCATGGGAGACAAACGTTTTGATTTTATATACCTAGATCTTACTCAACGTTGTCGAGTAATTAAAAACACGACTTCTTATAAACAGTTCAAATAGTTTTTCTTCGTTTTATCGCTCTTAGATTATTGCGTATGTTTTTCGAGCCAAAGTAGGGACATTTTTATTAAAATTAGTAGGTAACAAATAATTTCCATCATAAAATGAAGTTCCCATCGAAATTGTGCATTAAAACTAAAACTAAGATAGATCTGCATCTCAGTGTATGCTGTCGGGTGGAAAAAGTGTTCCCTAATGCGTATTTAATCACATGACGCCTGCGCCCGCGCTCACCTGCACTGATTGAGTTATTTAGTATACGCACATGTGTGACGTGCGGCGACTGTTTGGTGGTCAAGCATTCAATGCTTCTACTCTGTCTCTCGGCAGACATATCAAGATACCTGCGCCCGCGGTCAATTATATAATAACCTGCACTGATTGAGTCATTTATGCGCAGGCAATACGCATGTCAGTATCATGTGGCGACAGTACCAAATACCTATACAATGCTTCTTTTATTTGTATTTATGCTGGGCAGCAGGACTAAGGCGCTTCCATTTACATTAGCCTGTGTCTGTCCAATGCGCCACTGGACCCCGTGTGCGGCTCTTCGCATCCAGTTCCTGCCTGCCAGCAAAATTGTATGTCATTTCCACCATCAGGCAAAAGAGCGTCCCGAACTGCGGTTCCCTAAACGAGGTCTCCATTGGATTCTAGAACATACATGGTTGACCATAACGTAAAAATTTTGACCTTCTACCTGCGTCCGTGTTTCCAAATACACACAACCCCAAGATTTTCAAAGTGAAAGACCAGACTTCTGGGTAAACTCGATCTACCTCCACCACTTCGACACATCAGAGGTGCACGAGAGAGAACCTAACTGAAATAAATTCCACCAGTCTTCTTTTTGACGTGTGGGCTTCGAGTCGATAGACCCGTGTCAGAGTTTTTAAAGCGCCTAATATTACAGCCAAAAGGCCTCTGACATGGTTTGTGTAACGACCATTATCAAAGACTGCGACGAGGACCGACACGCATCGTGCCGTCCGATGCATGGAATATTTTTTCTTCCAGTCAATTAGGTAATTCAAAACCTCCGGGTCGGGGAGCCCCTGGGCTTTAGACCACTATAGACCACGGAGGCAGCACGAAGCCACCAGTGTACAGCACTTAATATGAATACATCGCCATGCATTCCCACCTGCCGGCCGAATAGTGTCGTTTGTTCTTAAAAAGGTTTTTACTTAATACTTATAAGTGGTACTCTCTTGCGAGTACCTAATTTGCTTAATTTGAGTCGTGCATGTGTCGCGAAACTTAATTCGCCTTTTATGGAAAAGAATGAGCACCTTTACTTAAATAACCACAAGTAGCTATGTAAGCTTAAGTTATCTTCTGCAACATTTTAATTATGATGTACATAGGTACCTACTTATCTCAATTTGCATATACTTTTTACATAATATATAATTAAGGTTAAAGAATGTGTAGGAATTCTATTAGATAACTACTCCTTTGTAAATGAAATAACAGCCCTACGATACTCATTTTACTTTTTTGAAACGTCGAGAAGAAAAGGTAAACTTCCAATGTATTTTACCACCAAAAATCTCGAGTGACCCGGTTAATAAGTAAAATGATTGAACATAACAGCCGCTATTCTCTCTTATTCCTAAAAAATTGCAATTTCGTCTCATATTACCATCATAAAATCTTGATTTTCTCCTTTACGTGAGCTACGAACACGTCTGGGGTTTATCATCATCATCTACATCTCATCTCTTCCTGCCCATATTCTCTTTTACGTGGTCAGCTTGCTGCAATAAAATATACAATTCTTGATTTTTAGCCAAAAAATTCTGATTTACCTATCAACACAACCAAAATTCCGTCAAAAGATTCACACAGTACATCCCAATATAACGACATACACCATCTAACTCATTCATGAGGCATATCACAAGAGCAATAGGCATCATCAGTTACTAGTGAGGAGATAAAGAGTCACAACTCACAACAGAGGTGCTAGAGAGAGTCGGAGCCGTCAAATCAATTTGGAGCGTTCACGCGAACAGATCATTACAGCTGAATTAAAGCTATTTGTGTAAGCTGTGCGTGAGAACCCGCTCATTCGCCTGAACGCCGCGCTCACGATCCGCTAATATGGTGACTGCAAGCATTGAGGATTGTAGGACAGAAGTAGAAACTACAGAGTATTGTTGCAGCTGAATTATATGACAACAAGTGCAAAAACCAAGTCATTTCTCTCCGAGATTATAACCATGTGAATAAGTCGAGGAGAAAAATGATTTGTGCACGAGTTAGAATATCTGCTTTTCACTTCGATTGCGAGGAAACAATAACAATATAAAGTAAACACAAATACCTTACAAATACGCATGAAAAAACAAGACCATCATTCCCGCCACTTTTTTTTTTCCTTAATCCATTATAGGATAGGCAAAGGAACAAAGTTTTAAAATCTTTCGAAATGAAATATTAGGCTTGAGCTGTAGACCTGTATACAGCCTAGTCTTAAATTTATTTTGTTGAATTTTTTTTTTATCTGATGCTTTAAAAAGAACATAGAATGCAAGCAAATTCAAGGAAATTTTATTAATTAACACGTTTTATCTGTGCACTATTTATTGTGTTTGGCTCTGCCTTTAGTATAGACACATTTTAAAAACATCTTTTATGCTCTTGTGCATAAAGTTCAACTTTATGCAGCCTACATCCTGCACAAAGTAGTACTTTACGAGCATGAGAAGTGAAAAAGCTACTTATTTGTGTAAGCTGTGCGTGAGAATCCGTTAATTCATAGTGAGGACTTTCTCGCTGGACAATCAAACAAGAGAATTTGTTAACTATCACACATTTATGTTACATTTATAATTCTTGTTCTTCTTCTTCATGGTATACCTTATTTTTCCCTAAAAATCTAGAAAACATGGCCACCCTAAGCCTTATTCTTCCAATCGACAATCGTAACAGAGACGTTCCCATATTAATTTGGAGGCGCTGTCCTCACTGACAGGCCGTAATGATGCCCTATTAGTCCACAGGCACAAATGACACAATGACACATCAATACAATGACACCAATGACATATTTGTACATTGATGCTAGTACTAGCAGTCATTCATACAATGTAAGAAATTGAGACGTTTTAAAGAACAATGAAATAATGAATTTGAGGACCCGTAATTTAGGTTTGACACTTTAATGTATAATAAATAATTATATCCTTAGTTGTAAAGACACTTTCGCTGAAAAGAAAATATTAATACATTTTCATACATTATTATATTAATTATGGCAACAATAAAAAACCGTAATAAATGTTTCTTTTATGTAAATAATGAATGGTAAACGCTTTACAAGACTTTTGCTTCAACTCCCATACAAAAGACTTAAACGCGAGCCGATTATTTTTAATTTCAACATTATTATGACCAATTTATCCGTCAATTGTTCTAAGTTATTTTGGTGCCGGCGGTGCAGTAGTAAACAATAATAAATTTATAAACAAATCTGCTTCGGCCATCAATAAGAACAACTATACACAATCAACTGACGTGAAAGAAACAATAGAGTCTGCCTGCGCCCGCGCAAAGGAGTTGAGTCGTCGTCTTCCATCTCTGTTGCGCTCATGATATGTCTATGCTGGTGTCTCTCTCCGAGTGACATGTTAATAGAGCCTATTGCCACGCCTACCCGCGGCACCCTTTTTGTGGCTGTGTAGTTGTATAGGTAAATTGGTTATAGCTTATTTAGCCTGTGGTACCTATTATATTATAATCTGTTTTATTATCTTTTTGAATGGGTACTTTAGTATTATCTGGAGTTGTGGACATAGTTAATAAGATTTATAAGTTTAGGTACCTACTGTACTTTAAGGATTTTACCGTTGCATTTTACTTTATTTAATTGGGTCAGCCATTAAATAGGCAAAGTTGTAAACCCCTATACTATTTTGTAAACTTTTTTTCAGCTGTAGATGCTCTGCTAAGCCCGCAAGGGTTAATTGCCTGATTCTAGCTAACTAGAAAGTGATTTCATGTCAATATTGCAACAACGAATTATCACAAAAACCCGCGAACATATTTTTGATAGAATGCGGCGAGCTCTAGAGAAGGTAATCTACTACTCATCAATCTCCTACGTCTGCGGGAAACAAGTGAACTACTTATCGTATACTATACAGGGTGTAAATAGTTTAACTACTTACTTCAGTAGTCCAGCGATCAGAGCCCTGGTTTCTTCATCCGGAGGTCGTATATTCGATTCCCGATCTGTCAAACGTATAGCAGTCAGTACTTAGCCTATTCCGCTGAAAGAGCGAACAGATGTAGGTAATAACTAAGCTAATAAATAATCTTCTCTTCTTCGCCTAAGCTATTAACCAGCGCTTCTACCTGCTCCCTAGGGCACGTCTTGAGGAGGGTCGATAACAATCTAACCAAAACCGCATTCGAGTGGGAGCCAATTGGAAGGAGACGTCGTGTGATGACCTGGCAACGTACTGTAGAAGCTGAACTGTCAATTTGATCTGGGACCAAGCGAAGATCACAGCGCTGAAGAAAATATCAAGGGCCCTTTGTACCAGCGGGAGAGCGGGATAAAGTGATGATATTCTGACCAATCTTCACACCGGGATGGATAACGTAAAATTTTCTCCTGTAAGTACGAGTATTGCTTTATATTTCCACCTGTTCCAGCATGTATCCCGTTTTTTTACACCCTGTATACCGCGGCGAGTCTTTGCTGGGGTAATCACGCGCTACATTTCTATTAAGACATTAATCCGGGGGCGTTGCCGGCGCTCTAACTATGTTTTAATTGCAGCCCCAGCGAAACAACTCCATGTTAATAATAATCTCAGGGTCCACGCCGACGCCCATGCCGCGTTTACACACATGTACGTGTAGGTACCTATTTGATTTCAGGACAGTTCCCTTTCATATGCCTATGAAAAGAAAGAAGTGAAAAATTCTCGTCTAAACTTTAATCTGTGATATTCGGAATGCCGTTCCATCGCTCTGCCAACTGTGCTACCGAGGTGTAAGGACGATTCCTTACTCTAGTCAGCTACTTACTTTATCCGCTTGCTTTCTACGCTTATGTTAAATAAATATAAATATGTGACAAGCAAGACACGTATATAACAAAACTTGAACTAGTTAATGTATTTTTATGAGTGAATGTTGTAAAGGAAAACATCGTGAGGAAACCTGCACACACCTACGAAGAAATTCAAAGAAATTCAAATGCGGAGGTCAGATGGCAGTCGCTCTGTGTAAAAACCAGTGCCCTCGTTCAATCCCCTAGATTAGGTAGCCGACCCCAAGAAATACGGGAAAAAGGCTAGGAAGATAATGATGATGATGTTGTAAATGATTAATTTGTTGAAATTATTTTTATGAAGTAAATGTTGTTTTTCTCATGCAAAAATGTTTTATAAAGACGTAAGTACCAAAGTCTGTAAAAAAACTATAACCATATGATTGTTACATTAAAATTTACAATTCATTTTTGTATTGTAATAATTTACATTCCATTGTGTTATTGAATAAAGAACTTTTAAAAAAATATATCGCAAAAATATATCGCTTCAAAAAGTCGACAAACCGCTCTGGATAGGTACGAATTGCGAAACTAGGTGTTGGAGGCCAAGATCTACTTTGGGTTGCTGAGCCAGCGAAGTAAGTAAGTACTTTGCTTTGACTGTCTTCCAGTACTCGGCCAGTCCAAACGGAGCACCTCGGGGGCGTATTGACGCCTCTGCCATCCAGCAAAGTTATCGTAATTAGGCTGAAACTAGCCTGCAGTGATGTTCCTGCCTTAATTACGTATCAAACAGCGGGGATTCTTAACACTTCGTAACACAAACTGATAGATATTATTACAACAACGGTTTTTGTTTAGTTTTAATTGTTCTAAAAGCGTGTTACAATCTTTTTCTACCAATGTAATTAGTTGTAATTTATAATTATTAGCTGTGCATGACTGGTAATTAGCGATAATCCATTACATTTAGAGCGTAAGAAAATCTCATAAATAAAATTAGGTATAATAGGTATATTAGTTACAATTTACCTATACTATTCCTACTATATAATTTTAAAACGATAATTAGGTACAGTCAGCAAAGGAGATGGTCAGAGCTTGAAACGGATGAAGTTATTTCAGGAGATTATTAATGGTTTGTCTTGAAAATTCGTATACTTGCACATTTTTTTACAGCAACAAATATACGATTTTTTATGAAAATCCATTCATAATTTCCTGAAATAATTTCATCCGTTTCGAGCGGCTCTGCCCAGCAATCGCCTTTGCTGACTGTACCAGTCGTGGTTATACCTTGAACTACGACGTGAAAATGATAATATCAAGAAAGGTGTAAATAAATTCGTCCAAGTACAAAACTAAACGTACGTATCGTCACGTCAAATACCTACTTATAGTTCTTTTATTGAAAACCACTTTTCACTATAGCAGAGCAGGCCATGCTATAAGTGCTATGGTGGCAATTTGGCCGTACACAAAAAAATTTAGGTAATATTTTTGACGTTTTCCGACTTAGCATTCTGTCTGCATCTCCTGAAGTGGCCACCACTCTGGCTCCGCTTTGTGTTGCGAGTACTTACCTATGTTAACCATCTATAGAGTTTGAAACATAGAAATTATCGTATAACTCAGGCGGCAAAACGAGGTGCAATTGGAGGCCCTCAGCCGTGTCAAATAGAGATATTAGTGCAGTTTAGATCGCCTAAGTAACTGCTATAGCGATCAAGGTGCCAACAAAGCCACAATATAGGGCTATTAGTTATAAGAATGATAAGCTGAACTAGCTCTCGTCTACAACCATTCTGCAACTTATTATATCCTAGTCCACTATAGTTAGCATGTTCAAGATTTCATAGGAAACGGAAAGAAGGCGACATACATTATAATTTCATACGATACAATACAATCAATCTTTAAAAAAAATTGCTGAACAAACTTTAGGGTGGGGTGTGATCCTACCCATGAAACTAGACACTTCCCCAAAGAACATAGGTCGCTTTCTGGTCAATAGTGATTTTTTTTATTTTACGCATTTGAACTAAAATGCAAATGACCAGCATAAAAATTCTGGTAGGTACCTAACCTACTTTGCGAATAATTTATTTCACCACGTGTAATTCTTAAACTCGCATTAGTACCTACCTAGATAACAAACAGGAATTAATGAATGACTCGGAGTGGTGAAGTCTAGAGTGTTTTTAGTAGGTACGCGCCAATTCTATACTAATTTATTTACTTAGACTTAGGTGTGTTATTTAAAAACTTTCTTACCAAACACAGGAGCGCCGAACTTCCTGACAACCACCAGACACCTGCATTGCCTGCAACGAACACATTTACTGCTCATCTGCAACACCTCTACATGTATCTATCTCGCTTGCACTAATTGGCTACCCAGACCCCTGAATCCAATTAGTCTGGGCGAGAACGAGGTGCCCTGAATTTATTATGTGGCTCTTGTTTAGTCTGGCCTTTTTTAATTGAAACGTAGTGCGTAACTCGCGGCACTCAGTTAATGAGCATGGTTGCTTTGGGACCTTTTTCACTTTATTACATTTTTTAGTACTTAGAATTTAGATTTTTCTTTTTTTAATGTTTAGTATTAACGATGTTATTAATAGGAAATGGTAAAGATTTTTTATAATATTTTTAACTTACGAGTAAGAAGTATTTACGTTTCTACCGCTATCGAACAACTATATATTTATTTTTATATTATTCGATAAACAACAGACTTTACGCCATGCAATGCCATCTTTGGAGGAGTGGTAATACTTTTACAGTAAACGCCATCTCGTATCGAGTAGTATTATTACAACACTCATAAGGCATAATATGAGATAGTTTTACAAAAGAACAACAGATGGCGCTGCTCAACCATAAGAATATTACTGGGATAACCAAATACATGACATAACATGACATTTCATTTTACTACCAGAGTGTATCCAAACGTAACTGCTATAAAAAGTTAGGGGAAGTGCTGCCAACTGTATGAAATTTATCGTATTTCTACGATAATTGAACGTATAAGTAACGTATAAGATCTAAATAAGTTAAACTCAAAATAGGGGTATCTTTAAGGACTTTAGAGGGCTAATATAACGTTTATATAATTTTTATCTGTCTGTCTATCTGTATGTTCGTGTAAGGTCTAACTTAAAAACTCATGTTCATGTCATGTTGATAGAAGATCAAGTCAAGATACCTATCACAAAAATAAAAAGAGTAGAAATTAAAAAGTAGCAACATCGTCGTGTCGTCCCTCTCAAACCGCGTTGATATGAAACGGATGACACGACGATGTCACAGATGACTTTTTAATTGCTACTCTTTTTCCGCGCACATTTTGTAATATTGAAAAATGAAAACCCACCAGCCAGACTCATAACATCAATAATAGTACCTTACCTACATTGTTTAACGAGGGGAGAACATGACCGATTCCCAGCTTCGGGCCTCAATCAATACACACGAGTGTATCGCATTTTCTTCCGAGTGATATTACGGAGTGATAGTGCTTTATACTACACTACGAAAATTTATAATTGAAAATCCTTGTAAGTCAAAGAATGATCTAGACACCCGGTAGCGTGTCCAGCCAAGTTCAAGCCAAACGAAGAGAACTGGCGGGCAGCACCGTGTGTATTTTTAGGAACCATTTGGAGTCACTTTTGACCCCTCCATAACTCAAAAACTATTCAACGTAAACACGCCTTTAATGGAAATATTCGATGATTTTGTAACAGCTACCTGGCAACACTGATAAAAAAAACTGATTCACTCTCTCTTTTTTTCTTACTCTTTGTCTCTTTTTTTTTGTTTTGTTTTTCTTCGTTCCAGTGCAGTGCTTCGTTCGTGGTTGTGAGGAATTTAACATTTTCGCAAGATTTCCTTGGAGATATTAAATTACCGATTGATTTTACTATTTCAACCATTCACTACATGTGAGTATTGGATGGTAGTGGACACCCGCCGAAGTTAGACAACAATCTGACGAAATGTAAGTTTGTCCCAAACTCATCGAAAAATGTTTGTATTTGGTTATTGCTTACCATGTACATTTTCTTCTTCAGGAGTTTCATTGATCTCGCCACGTTGGCCCTGCACCGACGCCACGAAATGGAGGCTCGAATAAAAACTTTCGTCTCAAAATGCGACCGAGCCATCGAAGATATCGTGAAGCTCAAATTAGAGGTAACATAATTTCCCTTCACTTCCCAAAAGTTTTCACCACTCACAAGTCATATCGTACGTGCTTATGTATGAGTAATATTTTTTATTTTAAAAATATGCAATTAATTGAAGCTACCCTCATTTGAATTTTTTCCTATTAAAAATTTCCAAAACATGTAAAACAAGACTAAAGGATAATTTTTTACTGAAAATTATGTATAGCATGGTTGCAGGTATGATCAAACAAAACTACACATTCTAAAATTTTCTGTCCGGGACTATGTGCTGCTTGATTTTATTCTTAAAAAAACCCATATAACTTGTCCAGGCTGAAGGTTTTGTGCACCAGCTGAACTGCGAACCAGCAGAACTAAAGGAGCGGTTCCTAAATTGCATGAAGACTTTAGACGAGTACACATATCTGATCACCGACTTCAACTTGTCTGTTGGCAAATTTGGTAAGCACTGCACAGAAATTGTATTTCAATCACACTTTTTTTTCATAGCCTGAACTTTTTCAGTCATTTTAGCTGTTTTTCAAATGGGCTCAATGTATAAGGCCTTATATTGAAACAGCTACAATAGATATGAAGATTATTAGGAACAGCTACAATAGTTATGAAAAGGTTGCAGTAGCCTTTGGGCTGTGGGCCCAACCTCTGTCAACCCAAATAATTATTATAACCAGATGAGTCGAAGTGAAGACGAAACAGTGGTCAACAAAAATGACAAACTAATGCATTTCGTTTTCTCTCACTTTCATCACAAAGGCCAAAGTGCCTTTAACACTATCATATCATAACCAGACATTATTATTATTATTTCATTTCTCCTACTGGGACTGGATTTGCATACACAATGACCTATTTTCAAGGCATTGAACATATTCATTATTTTCTTTATTGTAGCGTATAGTAGTAAGTTATACCTATTATTAAATATATTTTTTATTACATTTTTAGAAGAACTAAAAAGCGGAGTGGAGTATACTCCGGTTCATGACATATCACGGAAACAAATTCTGACCCCAATCCCAACATACAACATAATGGACATGCTGAGTGAGCCAGCACCTTCAACTTCAAGGGTTTGCCCTAACTTGTGCCCATTAGAGCACAAGCCTAGGAAGATATCTAAAGAGGAGCAAACTTTGATATTATTCTCAAGTACCTCATGCTCTTCTGAAAGTATGCCCCAGAAGAATGAGGTTATGAAGGACGAAAAAGAGGTACAATGTCGATTGACTGAAGAAATGAGCAAAATGAGTGTTACAAGTATGTGAATTACTATGTATTTCAATAGCTTATTACTGAACTGGTTAACTGTCTACACACTGCCGCCGGCATTTGTGTAGGCAGCTGTAGTCAACAGAGATCAAGAAATAATATCTTTACAGGTCCAACACAAGCCAGTCCGTCTCCACCACAGCAATCAGAAGTACCACAATGCAACCTGCCTGCGCAGACAGTTTTACAAACAGACCATGTCTACCCGGCGACTATAATGAACATAGACGGAAACTCAATGTGGATCATCACAGAAGATCCTGAAGCAGTCTGCAAGTGAGCAAATTCCTTGTTTTTATGTTATCTTTCTTTGACATGTATTTTGCTATGGTAAGAACAGTGTTCTTTCAATAACTTTGCTTGGCCATCCATGAAGCACATAGCAAATATAAAAAAAATATACCTATTCCCTCTAAAATTCTGACCGAAGTAGTAGTTTTGTTTGGAAAAGTCAAATGTTTTCCTTTTTTTTGAATTTTTATTTGTGCTCCTATGATTTTTGAAACACCTCTACCTCTAGGCTATGGCACGCAATTAAATTAACACTCATACATTTTTCTATCCACCTTATTGTTTATTACTTGAGTAACAAAATGAAATATCTATTAACATCTGTTACGCACAATCCCCGAAGTCGCTCTTTGGCCGAAATAAAAGGACATATCCATAATCCATTAATAGCTGCTTTAGATCCTATCACCTATCATTTTATATTATGGGAGAATGCATTTCCCTTATTTTCAGGCTGATCTCTGACATGACTAGCTATTACAAGACAAATCATACAGAGTTATCACTAGAAGATATTACAAAATTGACTTACTGTGCATTCTATGATGATGACACTGAATCCTACTATCGAGGACTGTTTTTACGAATAATTAAGGTATGTTTTTTGTTTAGTATTATAATTTGATGGTTAATAATATAACTTTTTCTGATTTCCAACTTAAGGAATGAAATCCCACTAATCCCATTTCACATCCCATCCATATTACATTTTTGCGAAAGTTTGAATGTTTAGTTTAGATGTTTGTTGCTCTATCAGGCTTAGTCCTCTAGTCTAGATGAATCCTATCCTATCGGATTGAAGCTTACAACTGGAGCGCTGACCAAACTTTTGGATTAGAACCTACCTCATCATACTGCTGAGCAACTTTCTCCAAGAAACATAGGTCGAAATATAAAAAAATGGCCCTTCCATAGAATATGGTTTCAGCTTCAGTAACTTTGTATGTAGTCTTAGGGCTTACGGCGATCTGATCATCGAAAGCTGCACTTCCGGCAGATTACAAGCCGCTTTACACAGTGATACTAGGGACCAATATGAATGATTTCATTCGAGGAAATGAAAATTTCATCCACTGGAATTCAAGATGGCGGACCTTTTCCAAAATGGCGACTGCATAATTTAAAAAATTAATAGACTCAAAACGCCTGCACCGATTTTAGTGGTTGGGGTCTCTATCGATTTTCATTTCCTCGAATGAAATCATTCATACTGGTCCCTAGTATCACTGTGTAAAGCGGCTTGTAATCTGCCGGAAGTGCAGCTTTTTTTTGCTAAGCCCTAGGACTAATGAGAGGATCTTTTTTTTTCTTCATATTTCGCCATAAATGTTCCTTGGGGAAATAAAAAGTTGTTCTGTTTCATGGGTTTTGGTCATCAGCTGTTTTTTTACTCCTTGTAGAATCAGTCATTTATTTATACATCTGTTAAACCGTGGGCGTAAAACTAGTAGATATTTACCAGAAAATCCAACTTTTTTTTTTTTAATTAGGCAAATTAGGCAACATTCTAATCGAAGCCTCAGGTTTGAAATACTGATTTTTTTAAATAAGTTTTTGAATTCAGTTTAAGCAAAATAAAGTTTTGGTTGTAGGAAGACGTGAACACGGCGGAGGTGTTTATAGTAGACACGGGCGAGGTGCGGTGCGGGGCGTGCGCCGCCGTGCAGCCGCTAGCCGCGCGGTTCTGCGTGCAACCGCCCTACGCGCGCTGCTGCCATCTAGCGGGGGTAAAATATTAAATCGATACACCCACCATCTTCACTAGATCAAACAGCGAGTGGCCATCTTGCAAGTGTGGAGACGCTGATTATAAAAGTATCGAAACTAGTTGCTCGCTTATTGCATTTTAAACACCTTGTAGCAAAATTTTTACATAAAAATCAATGACGAATTATGTTAACGAATTTCTAGATCCTTCATCCGCAGACCTAGCACACTTTTCTTAAAAAAACAACTTAATTCACTTTTTTAGAAACATATCTAATAATCATTTAAAAACAAAGACTCACAAAGTAGCATTAGTTAGCTCTGCGCATGAAGATTCTTAACTAAAGTGGGCAAAACTAAGACAAAAGTTAAAGTCCATGCTGAGATTTAACTTTTTTTTTTTCAGTTGGACATGTTAGGCCACAACAAGGAGCTGGCTCAGAAACAGGAGGAGTTCTTGTCCGATTACGTCGGTGTGCGAATCCGCATTGAAGTTGACGACAAGTAAGATATACATAGATTAGGCTTTTGCCAGATTAGTGGCCTGGCCAAGTAGTTTTGTAACATACCTATTTACATTTTATTTCAGCACTTCGGAATCTCTCGGCGTGATCGTGATATTGCCCGACAACGAGACACTCAACGACTTGCTTATCAAAGAAGGCTTAGCTTGTGCTAGTAAGTATACATGACTAGCTTTTTGCCCCGCAGTTTAACCCGCGGTAAATAGTAGCATATGTTATTAAGGGTGAATGTAGCCTTCTCATGGTGAAAGAATTTTTAAAATCTGTTTAGTAGTTTTTGAATTTATTCGTTACAAACACACACATACACACAAATAATTATAAACTATCTATATAACTATAAATAAGCAGAGAAAGTTGTTTTTATAATAATTATCAAAAATGTTTTGCTATCTGCCATGCCAGCACCAGAAAAGGCCCTCAGTTCGAGTCCGCAACACTTGTCGGTGGTCGCCGGCCCGCCCGAGCTGCGCGGCGAGCTGTCCGACAGCCAGCTCGACCTCGCCTGCCCGGAGTATGACGACCCGGTGGAGGCGGTCACGGTAACAATAACAACACTACAACCATACAAAATATTGAATATTTGACACGGCTTACTTGTTTGTTGTGAGACAAGGCTTGTGCCTCGACGTTTCGACCATATACGATGTTCTTCCTCAGGAGCTCGGAGTTGACACACCACCGCACGTCAGGTGTTATCAGTCGGAGATCACACTTTAGTGAGTGGAACTCCCTGCCAGCGGATCTGTTTCCGGAACGCTATTGTGTATACTTAGTCAGTTCAGTAATTAACGTGTTCAAGATAGTAGACCCCAATTAGAGCCAATTAAATGTTCTGTTCCGATTCGAAAGTAAGAAAAATTTACAGTGTTGTGTTTCTTTAAAATTTCAGATATTTTCTGTGTATTTTAGGGTTACAGCAATCGAGATGAAAAAGAAATCTGCAAGCACTACAAGGGTGGGCCGGAGAAAACCTGCTTCAAGGGCCCAAGGTGCAAGAAGAGGCACGTTCTGATGCATCCTGGTAAGTCGATTACAAATAATTTATTTCGTAGTCAATAATTATTACAATAAGTACAATACACTGCACAAAATAAGTTTATTTACTAATTTACGATGGTTATTTCAGACGGCTGGACACTGGACAAGGTGGAGGTGGTGGGCAAGTGCCTGTCGGTGCCGCTGCCGGCGCCGGGCACGTGGCTGCGCGCGCTCGTCACCTGCGTCGCGCACTTCGACCGCCTGTTCGTGCAGCTCCTCAAAGAGAAGGATGGACTGGGTACTGTGTTAACAGAAGAAAGGCTCTGTGGCCTTTGTGATCAATGTGAGAGAAAACTAAATGCATCGGTTCGTCGTTTGTTGACCAATGTTTCGTCTTCATTTCGACTCATCAGATGCGAACTGTTTTAAGAGTTGTAGCTTACAGATACCAAAAATCACTTCTAAAGCACTACTTGACCTCGGTCACTTGAATTTTTAGGTAAGTTGTGTGTGGATGTTTTTCTAATCTAAGCAAGAGGTGAATGAGACAAAAGTTATCGATGTTTCGAGCAACTATACAACTCTCACACTGAAATACAAAATACAACACTGGGCTACTGATGGGAGCTGTAAGCCAGGCAGCATCTTACGGAATCTACCACTCCATACACGAGCCTGTAATGCCATTGCTCTGCTTGAATAGGTGCGACCATATATTCCACCCTATCTAGAAAAATATGCATGCACAACTTTCAGTATAGAGTTTAAAATTAAATTTCAGAAGAGGACGAGCAACTTCCCGACTTCGGCGTGATCCTGCCGCCCGCGTCGCTGGACGCGCTCGTGCGCGACATGAACAGCCCCGCCACGCGCATCGCTTACAAACCACTGAAGGTAGAGTCTTAGCCAATTACCTTGACCATGGGGTACCATTCCGTACTACAGTAAATAAGCTTTTAAAAATATCAAGAGTTAACCCATTCTAAACAAACATTCATCATCTAAAGATTTAAACCGTGAAAAACTGTTCAAATAAAGTAAATGTATTATTTAATTGCCCGGCGGTCTGCCCGGTTAATACGGACCAGTATTGTTGTATGACGTTAGGCATCTGTACTAGTATAGTATTACATTATCTGTGCCTTGACTTAAATGATACAGGCATGCATTAAAATTAGACTCTGAATTCAAGCGCTTTAACACGTTGACTGCTACAATCCTTCCACGCGGGTGGAGCTTACTGTAGCGACTGTGCGCACAAACCCGCGTCACGAGTGCGAGTACATACATACGCGAAGCTGACGCGCACACGGCTGGCTTTTTACCAAAGAGTAGCTTAGCAGCTAACGTGTTAAGTGTGCATTTTAAATTGGCAAAATATCTTAAAAACTTCAAGAAGATTGCACCTTAGTATACATAAACTTAGATAAAAAATAAGTTCGGCTCTTTTTTTACAGTAATCCCTTGCTTACATTTTTCGTTTTTCACATTAGATACACCTATTTCTTATCGAGTGGGTTTAAAGTCGAATGATCCAATGAATGAACTGGAGAAAATCTCACAATGTGATAAATTAATAAATATCAACTTTGTTAATATATATCAACCGCCAAACAAAATAAGTATCAACCGCCGGGGAAATCGGACCCACGATCTCCGGATCGAGAGTTCATGGCTCAGACACTATATATCTAATGAGATGTAATAATATAATAAATCTATTTGTTTTCAGATAATGCCTGCATTGGGCGAGTTAGTAGCCGCGCTATACCCGTGCGACAACCAGTGGTACCGCGCCCGCGTGCTGTCTGTCACACGCGCTGACCAGAACGTTGAGGTACGTTTACACACACATAACATTGAGATATGATCACACTCGAGCAACATCGAGATATGTTCACAAATGCACTACATCGAGATATGTTCACACTCACACAACATTGGGATTATGTTGTTTATACACGAACAAAATCGAGATATTATGTTCACAAATGCACAACATTGAGATATTTTCACAAATGCACAACATCAAGATATGTTCACACTCGCACAACACCGGGATATGTTGTTCATACACGAACAACATCGAGATATAATCACAAACACACATCATCGAGATATGTTCACATTTGCACAACATGGAGATATGTTTACAAATGCACAACATCGAGATATGTTCACAAATGCACAACATCGAGGTTTGTTCACACTTGCACAACATCGAGATATGTTCACAAATGCATAACATCGAGATATGTTCTTAGCAGCTTAACGTGCCTTTCGAGGAGCGGAATATTTTTTCTTATTTTATATCAGGTGATGCAGCCTACAATTGGTGATTGCCTATGCAACTGAGGAAAACTCACAAAATAGTTAATTGACAAATATCAACTTTACCGATATAAATTACCATACGTACCAGTTACGTAGTGTTACTACGTAACGTAGTGCGCCGCGCAGAAGTGTGACGTCACTGCGAGCGATTGAGTGTAACGGGCCGTCCGCCACTCTCTTCGTGCGGAAGAGCTCACTTTGAGCTTTAATATCTCAGTCGTTTATAAAGATATCAAAAAACTAAAAACAGAAAAAAAAAAATTATTTTTTGGAGAGCTTTTCCAAATAATAAAAAAAAATATTGGCCAAGTCAATTATGTTCACCGAACAGTTAATTTGGATAATTTCCAATATTACCTATTTTCAGGTGCAGTACATAGACTACGGCAACGTGGTGTGGGTGAAAGAAGATGCTATAAGAGCGCTCGAACCACGGTTCACGGCCCTTCCCGCTCAGGTAAGATTGAATCAATAGAAAGACAGAAATTTGGTTTCATCAAGAAGTTTTCATTAGGCTGTTAACGCTCTGCCTAACCAGCAGAGGACATTCTTTTCAGGTCGTTCCCTCAATGCTGACTGCAACTGCCATCTGACTTTCGCAACCCATAAGGGAAACCAGACCCAATCCTAGATTAGGCTTTTGCCTGTTTAGTGGCCAACCCAGCTACCAGACTGCTAAGCAATTGCCTCTGACATGGCTTAACGAGTAACATCTACGATATTAACCTGGACCAACGGCTTAACGTGCCTTCCGAAGCACGGAAACGCTCGTTGTTATACCACTACCGGTCATCCATGGCCTAGCTACGAAGATGGTTGCTTAACATTCGTTAACGGAATGAATAAGCACTAATAATTTGACCAACGAGCGCTTCGCTTACTTTTTGTATTTATAACAACTATATTGTCCAGGCGGTGCGCTGCTTGCTGGCGGGCGTGTCGGCGCGCGGGCACGACTCCAAGCACTGGGCCGCCGCCAAGCAACAGCTCGCGAGGCTGGCGCAGGACCACACGGTCGAAGTGCACGTCATGTGAGTACCTTCAGCTTCAGTAGTTTAAAGCATGCAGGTTTTCGCGTTATTTAAGTTATCGTATACAGCTCGTGCATACTTTTAGCTTCTCCTTAACTTTCAACAAGAAGACTCCTGTGTAATATTGGTAAAAGACTGGTACTTCCACCGAGCCTCATTTTGTGACTCAACCCTTTCAGTTTGAGTTCATAATTTTGAAATTAAAAGATACATGAGACTTGTTGTAATACCAGTGCGCGCGGCTACGACGAGATCACTGTGGAGATGTTCGACGAGCAGGGATACAGCATCGCCGAGCAGCTCGCCGCCACCAACACGGTGCAGCTGCAGGAGTACTCCGTGCAGCCCGACGTGCCGCGCGCCACGCAGCACGTCGCGCCATAACCGACACTCATCATTCTGTACTTAGGTAACTATGTTTTTTTATTTTGCACAAAATACTGTTGGTAGTCGAACTATCTTAGTCAATGCTAGAGATTGCTATTAACTAATAAGGAGGCTAATTTACCTGATAAGATAAAGTGGAAAAGGACTGTGTCGTCCAAAAAGTAAGATTATTGCAAATGTTACAGTTATTTTTTCTATTTTAAGCTATTGAAGTTTTACTAATTGCTGCCATTACCAAATAAAATAATACTCTCATTATTCCCTCTTTTGTAGTATTGTGAAAGATTGTACATAGAACCATCATAGAACCTTATAGAACAAACAAGAACAAAAAAGAGACTAAACAGCGTATGTCACATTAAAAGTATGGTAACGTTATCAAGTTTTGTACTCGTAGCTAGCCCACAAGTTCTTGCGAGCAGTAATTAATACAAACTAAAAAGCATTTAATAAATAAAGGTGAGACCCCAATGAGGCCTTAACTTAAAATAGTCTAATTTGTATTGGTGTGTTTATTAAAGTGGCTAGTTTACCTTTCTACTATCAAAATATTGCAAAATATTTCCATGTAAACAAGTGATCTGACTAGCTGTTAACGTTATTCTTAGGATATTCGTAAGTAACGAGTACTTGATTGAGAAATGTTAGGCCTTTAAGTGAGATTAGAATGTGATTATGGTTTGATTTGTTACTCAGAAAAGATGTACAAAAGTACTGCATAAGAATTTTAAGGTTCCTTGTTTATTGTTATTATTAAGAAATAAAGTGAGTTGTTGCTTAGTGTTTAGTTGATTTGATATGACTAATATTGTACATATAGAGCAGAATCTGAGGGAAGTCTCGTTAGAAAAATTCATGCCCCTCATTTTGACTTCTGAACCTTGTTAAGGAGGTCCTAAAGTACGTAAATGTTGATGTTGCCAAAAAATACCATGGGCCCTTTTCTAGCTATGACGTCAAAAAGTTTTTGAATTGTAAAACCTTGTCTCAGTCTGATTAGGGAAAAAAATAAATATTGTAAAACATATACATATATTTTAAAACTAATCATGTAGGGTGTCTAATGACCCTTTCATTGATTATTCACATGATTATTTTAAAGTTTTACAATACAAAATTTGTATGTAGAATCTCGCGCGATTTTTTTCCGCTAGTGCGTGCACCTTCATACAACTCTATACATCACAGATTTCTGCAGATTTAATTCGCGCGAAAAAAATCGCACTGCTTGCTAAGCCTAACATTTACGTACTTTAGGACCTCCTTAACCAGGTTCCGAAGTCAAAATGAGGGGTACGAATTTTTCGAACGAGACTTCCCTCAGATCCTGCTCTAATAGGCATTGCTATGATTCAAATCAATAACTTTTTTTTTATTCAGATTATGGAAAAGGAACTATCTGTTGGTTACTTCGTGTGACGCGTGAAGTCACCTGTTACTATACAAAAAAATTCTAAATTAAATAGGTCTTTGATCAATTTAGAACAAGATGTCACCAATTTTATTTTACCTCAATGCCGTTTTTTTATAAACTTTGTAAAACAACACCAGCTCCAGTTTATGAGAAGTTCTCTACAAACTTGTTTTATGTCCATCTTAGTGCAATTCAACTTTATACGTATTTTGTACCTCATCCATAAGATATTGATTACACGATTATTGTAATACGTATATTGTATGACGAAAATCAAATAAAGTGATATTTAATTAACTCAACAGCTTTTATTTTAGAAATAAAATCACAGTATTTAGATTCTTATTTATTTCAAACCAAAACATTGGAAAATTCACTACCCCACCCAACCTGGTAAGGCACATCCATCTCACCAATTGTTATTAGGTGCAAGCCTGCAAGTTCTAAAATGCTATCGATTCGTGCAGGGCACAACTTAACTAAATCTTGTCGAAAATTATTGCCGTCCCTTTCTGTTATCTCGTGATAGAAAAGGACAGGTATAGACTTACATAGTTAAGTCGTGATTTTTGCAAAATCTTGGCCGGCGGCATAGTGTGTAGGAGCCCTTAACACTACACCCCTGAAGCACCACCTACATTCAAATAAAGAATTCCCAATATCAAACAACTCTAATATCTTAACAAAACAGTATAACAAGGGGTAAATTACCTTGAACACCAGTAACATAATTTTATGAGATAAGTTCCAAGTGTCTTGAAGCCATTCGCATTTCAAACACAAACTCGAAAGATTTTTTTTAAATCTAGTTATATTTCTATCACACATAAAATATATCAATTACTATAAATAAGAGGCATTTTGTTATGTAATGAAATGGTATAAACAGTGAATGTTAATAAAAGATTATGTATTTATTGAAATTAGACAAAATGTCCAATTCTATCTTATGAAATGGATATGCTGGCGATTACCAAGATATAATCAGTAATTAACTTGTTATGTGACAACAATATGATTATGATGATTACAATAACTTTTTAGAAACTGTTAGCTCATGCAACTTATTTTGGCCCAACAAACCTTTGAAAAATGCAACTTCGGTTACATTAGAACTATTTTGAAGATTTATTCCATGTTATCAAAGTTGTGATTTATTTGAGGTGCTGGACCAAAATACGGCACATCTCGGAATAAAGACTAAAATAGTTCAGCACACTATAATAAATACTGACCAACTTGTAAATAGAAAATTAATTTTTAAAATTGATTAATATATTTTGTTAATATAATAATAATACCTATTATGACTAGAAATATATCACTCAAGCAGTAAAAGTTCAGCAAGATACAGGTTGCTTAAGTTAAATATGTAAGTACATATTGGATTCTTGTAAGATTGTTAATCTATAGAATTAGTAATCAAATATCAGTAACAAATAGTTTTGGCAATTCAGTTTCAAGTCTTATTACTCTGACCATTGATGTCAAGCGCCAGTTATCATAGGGGTTAGAGTTCTTTGGGCTGTAGGACTCTGGTGCGATAAATGTGCTGTAATATGATATCAGCTCATGAGACTGATCACCATCCAGGTCTGCTATCATCAGGGATTTCTCCTGGTACTCCAAGTCAGGCTGGCAGATGGGTAGTGGTGCATGTGTATCTATAGGCCCTCTTACACAAATTTGTACTATATCAGTCTGACTTACATTAACATTGTGAGTCTGTAGTTTATCAAATGATACCAAAACTATCCTCTCTGAAATATCATGAGCTGTGAAGTTTGCATATTTGATGAAAGATGATATAGAAGCAACATTTATTGTTGGCCGATAGTAAAATAAGTCATATGTGTTTTTTGGGCTCTGATTTTGTACATTGTATTTTACTTCATCAATTTTAAGTGCACCCTTGGCCAGATGTGCACTGTTCCACTGTCATAACTTCAGTACAAATCCTCTTATAGAGTTTGCAAAGGCGAAAGAACTTGGTTTCATTGCATACACATGATTTGCTGAGTATTCCCATGTGACATTGGTTGTGCCATTTCTCTCCAAAACAAGTTTTAAATTAACTCTGCAGTTATTTGGGCATTCTCCTGAATTCTCCACAATCAACTTCCCAGGACCATTAGGAAAGACCTCTCTAGTATTTCCTATGTTCTTTTTCAAACTAAGATTTATTCTTTTTGAAATACCTGATGCAGATGGGGTTTTAGTCAATGTCTGATCCTTTTTACCTTTCTTTTTTGTCAACATGTCATATGAAATTAATCTTACAGCTTCTGAGGTGCCATTTTTACAAATATAAGTAATTGTATCAGATTCTGTAAGAAGTTTGACTGATAAGCAATCTTCTATAGTAATAGGCCCACGGATAATGTTTCCAGAGGCACCAGAAATGACAAGTAAAGAATTATGATTAGGGTTCGGAAACACTGTAGCCACAGTCAGTAGGTCATTGGTTTTATCCTGATCCATATCCTTCATCACTATAGGGAAGTCAATGGCAGCAATGTTGTTAAACATCTTGTCATGTTTGTGGAAGTACCAGTAGTAAGTGCCATATAGTGGGTTCAAAGCTGCCAGCAGTCCTTCTGATCCTGAGACAATACAGTCCTTGAGTTTATCTTTATTTACATCTATAAGATGACAGTTTATTTCAGTTGGTATTCGTCCTTCTCTTGTATACCAGCCCACCTTACCAGAATTACCAACAATAAGTAAAACACCATTGACATTTTCATCACTATTCTTTTCCTGTACTCGCATGTGGTTACCTCTGTATATGAAAATGAGATTCTTCGTATTTGCAATGGCCCCATCGACGACCTGAACTGCACCTGACAGTTCAATTTCATCATAAGGTAACTCCCAACTGGTGGTTTTATCTTGAAAGTCGGTGTTAGCACAGCCACCGACATCAGAGCATGGTATACCCCACAAGAATATAACAACAGTGAAAATACACATGAGAATAGATGCACCAAACGCGCAGCGGCGCGGGTATGACATCTTATTGGACATATCAGACTGCAGGAAACTTACATTGTCCATTGTGCTTTCAACAGTGTTCACATTCGTATTAAACTCGTCCAAGTCGCTCATGCTGTAGTTCTTTGAAGACTGCAACCCGCTGTTGAAGTCCAGATTATTGCAGCTGTCTGTACCCTTTATGTGCACAGCATTTTCTAGCTTGTGATCATCTTCTGATTCTGAATCTGATAGAATCTGTTTTAAAGGTGCGTAAATGCCGCCATTTCCATTTGCTGACATGGCTTTTAGATTTACCAAGCTATTTCCGAGTTTATTACATTGCTCTTGTTAGTTTAGGCGATTTTAATCCAATTTTTGTCAAAGTTGAAAATAAAATCAATACAACTGACAACAACACACGACGACGAAGAATGTTTTTTTTTTTATTCTCCAAGGGAAGGCAAGCTTGATAATTTTTTGACATTGACGTTTCTAGTGCTGTCAGAAACCGGTTTACATAACAAAAGATCGAACGTAGGATTCGAAAGATTTAACTGAGTGCTCCTTCAGGACTGCTGTAAGCTGTGGCTGTAAGAAACTGAACTATATGACCTTACAATAAAGAATAAATTTCAACAACATTTGTCAACTTGAGAAGCGTGCCAAGTGAAAGGCATGATCTTGAGGATTGTGTCTCACTCGCACAGTTGTTTTTGTCCACAGCTTTGCTCTGCAGCTTTGTCACAGAAACTTTTGTACAAAATTGTTGTCAAGGAGAAGTAGGGTGCCCTTCTTAGCGTGTGAATAGGAGACTTTGAATTTGCAACCAAGAATTTGACCATTTTAACAGCATTACCGCGTCATGAGGTCTTCCTTCGTGCGCGCACGTGTAGATTCGAGGCACGCAGGGCACGATGGAAGGTATTTCATCATTTGAACTGCGTCAACGAAACTGAATATTTACTTTTCAATAATATCGAAAAATCTAGTCGAATCTGAAATGTCAATAAGAAATTGCTTGCGCTATCTGTTTCGACTTGTAATCGATAGATATTTATAAAAACTAGTGCAGACGATTTTCGACCTTATTGACATTTTCCAAATTGTAATCTTTTGTGAATGTAAAGCACAGATTACCTAGTATATATGTAAAGTACAAACGTTAATATACCTACTCATATTCCTTTAAGTCCACAAAATTTTAAACACCCTACTAGAAAAGGATGCAAATGCAACCCACAAGAACGGACCTTTCTGGCACGGCAGCACCTAGTTTGAAATTAGCGCTCAATCTAGATTTAACTTACTATATATTTAGCAATAATAGGATACTCTGTGAGGTCATTAGGAAAGACAATAAAATACAAAGTATTACTATAGGCAGAAATGTATATTTTGTTTTTTTTTAGGTATATAAATTACTTGCAGTTCTTTTGATACATTAGTATAGACTACAAACATTTAAACACATTTTGCTATTATGTCACACTTATATTTTACACATGCTTGTGCATTTTCCCTTACAGAATGGTATAAAAATAATTTTCTACATAACTGTCCAACCATTTCATCATTTAGTAAAAAATATATGGATAGACTTTTATGAAGAGGGAAAATAGCACAAATTTGAGGCTGATTCTGGGAACTATAAGAATACCTTTGACCTCTATCAATACTATGTAATGAACAATGGTAAAAATATTGAGATTATTTGTTATAAGGTACATTTTTTACAAATAGTGAAATTCACTAGCCACCTCTTACAATTAACTGACCATTACATGGCTTGCTACCAGCTATCAGACCAATAAGCTAACTATATTTAGGAATAAATAGAAAACAAACAAGATTATTTACATATTCAGCCTCAAAAATATTTCTATTTTAACATTCATGTACGAGAAGTAACTATTCGGATTGCTAATAGTTTGATGGCACTTCGTTAAAACTACCGGTAGGTGGAAACTTGTGAATGATTATAGAATTTGCAATGGAATAGGAACAAACTTATAAATCGTTTTAAATTAACCTAATTTACTGAGCAATAAATAAATAAAATATGCAATCATTTCTTAGACAATGGACAAGATAAGGCATTAGTGAACAATCAAACTAAAATTATATCAGTGGAGAAAATTTACATATATGAAGACAGGTAAATCAAATCATGAAAATGTTTAAAATAACGATTAGTCTCACATTTCTAAACTTTATATACAGACACAGAATGACTTAATAAAAATAATCTGCATAAACATTTCACTAAATACCATAGTTGAGTCCTATAATTACAATTATACAGTTATAATTTACCTATTATAAATTAATATTTGTTAGTCGGTACATAGCATACGTCTTTAAGTAAAGGAGCCGGCCGGCGGCCCCAGTCTCTAGCATCCCGTACTAGATTCATTATACTATGCTAGATTCAATGTTTGTGCATAACTATACAATATTATGATATTATCGCGAGGACCCGCATCGCGTCATGATCATCTATGACGGCCGCACTGTCGGAACAATTCAACTAACACATTCACTAGACACCAGTCGTTAGATCGAGTAAGGGTACTCGCCGAGATAGTCTATGAGGATGGAGGGCAGGCGGAGGTGCCTGTGCTTGGGCGCGCAGGGGATCTTCGGCGAGGTGGGGTTGGAGTCCAGCGCCTTGTGTATGGCGAGCCTAGCCGCGTGCATGAGCGAGGGCGGGTGCTTGCGGCGCGGCGCGGCCAGCAGCACGGGCGAGTGCGCCACGCCCTCCTTGTCCACCCACACCGTGCCGGCCGCACCGCGCCGCCCCAGCCGCAAGTAGTACTGCACCAGCTCGATCACGCACCGGAACCGAGCCATGTACCGCGCGAACGGACGGTCGCAGTCTAACCTGGAGACAATCATAACACCAGGTTAATACACTGGAAAAGACGAGTCACAGGGAGATTGGAGTGATGGCTAATCCCGGTCAATACCACCCTGTTCGTCACACTCAACAAAAGGGACATATAGACCCACCCAGTAACAGTGTTGAGACACAATAACTTTTTATTCCCAGTTGGTATAAGCGTGACCTATGAGGTGTTACTACCTAGGAATAACTCTAAATGACTTTTGCCGGACGTTATTCCCATTTAGTTACACCCTATTTATCACATGATAAAACTGTTACAAATTTTAACAAAAAAGTCCTTATTAGTCTTGATAAACATTATTTTTTATCCCCAGTAACAACAAAATGGTATTACTGACCGGTAATAATTGCCTATTCAAAAATGCTATCTACTAGTCTAGAGATTATTTTAAAACAAACATTCTATACTCAGTCATTGTGTCAGTCAACAAACATCCATGCAGTAACTAATTTACCAGAAAATGATTTCATATAATTACATGAATTCTGATGTAACTTTGTAATTATACGGTACACGGCGATCATACGCCTGAGTAGGTATTAGCAGAATTGTAATTTCCCAGTAATGTCTGAATAATTATCTTTGTGGAAGTAATTTTGTAATGCTAATTTCATATTTACGTTTAACATGTCAAGGTTACTAGCAATGTCGGTCATAAACATGAGTCCCATGATAAAATAAAAGAGCTTATTCAAAATCCAAATAAGCGTGTAATGAATTTCATCATTACAGCTAAAGCCATTTTTTATCAATCTGATATTACTTTTACAGATGTAAACAGATACAATATGACTAAAATAATATTATGTCTAGGCATTGCAGTGATAGATAAAAGATATTATGACAAGAATTCTATCAAAGTGTAGATTAAAATCGACAAGAAATTGACTCGCAGTCTTAGCGATAATTCCATAATGGTGTGATTTTATGTATGTATCATGATGCATGTACTCCTTAATAGTAATTTCATAGAGGTTAAGACACCTCATTAAATATCTCTTTCTTAAATAGCTCTCTATCGTAATAATACATCTTTCTGTTTTTTCCGAATATTCACTTTTGAAAATTCGCAAAATCGCAGTTTTTAATAAAAATATTACTCTAAACATACCTAAAGTATCCATGTTCGTAGTGTAACCGCACTGAGGTAGGTCCTCTCTCTGTCTGCACTGATAATGAGAATATGAAGTTTCTATCGCCTGAATCCCGTATCATGAACGACCCGACCGCCGCATCTTTCAGGATATTTCTGGCGCCCTGGAAGAGGAGATACATTTCTATTAAAATAAATCAGAAGCTGCTATAAGTAATGGCCCATGAATCATTCTATTTTGAACAATTATTTCCATATGAAATTGAATTATACACTCTACAATGTATCAGTTTGATATTCAATACTCAATACTAATTTTATAAAAGGCAAAGATTTGGGACTCAAAATAATGTGATGTATTATTAATTCAACATTAATTCAATATGTATGCTCTTATAGTTTTGTAGTACCAAAAACAAAAAGTAAACCTACCTGCCAATCTAAGTTGCCATAGTACCACCCGGATAACCGTAACGCTCTGAGAGTGTCTGCCAACCACCGCAGCTCATCCTTATATGGCTGAGGAACTTGCGGGGGGTTGGGGGTGTAGAGGGGGGTCTGCGGGAGGCGCGTGGGCTGCACTGTGCACTGCGGCGTCATGGGGCAGCACCAGTGCGGCGCCAGCGACACCTGCAGGTCGTGGTAGCAGTTGGGACACTTGAGTCGACACGACACCTCCGGCGTCTGCCACCCGCTGCCCAGAGGGACGCCTACTGTTACGCATGTATCTGGAAAGATAGAGGGATTGGGTTAATACTACGATTCATATGGCAAAAAATGTAGAAAGACAATAAATTAATGAATCTCAAATCCTAAACATTGATTTTCATTCAATTCTAACAAAAATATAATAATTGACTTGTGTCAGCGAATGGAGGACATTCTGATTCTATACACAAAGAGGCATCCAAGAACACCAACAACAAACTAATAAAACACTAAACATAATATACACATTATTTTTACTTCAAGTTGATAGCAATAATCTAGGTACAATTATTTATAAGCGTTTAGAGATTTTATATTCTTTTGGTGATAAAAAAAATTAAAAAAGTTGTATTTCACCATGATTATAATAACAAAGCTACATTATCCAGAATTAGTTTTAGGAACTTTTTTCTTGGTATAAAATCATATTTTCCTGGCAAACTTCTAGTATGAATACAAAAGAACAAAAAAAAATTTTTTTATTTCCAATTTAAAAACCACTTCATCAGTAATAATGAAATCTTGGAGCAGAAAATTGTTTTATATAATTTTGCTTTGATAACACAAAAACAAAAATAATCATTATCTCATACTTGTATTTTGTTCTTATCAATTTATTCTCAGAACAAGTTTAATGATGCCTTGTTTACTTTTATTTTTAATAAAAACATGTTTACAAGAAATATGTTTAGATAAATTCAATCAGGCAAGTTGGTAAAACCATGTAAAACTTTCATTTATGTATGTAAAGGGAGAATGGCAATAAAGGAGAATATGGGAGGCCAGCTAATGTTTGAACTTGGAGGTTAGATGTAGAGACAAGACAACATACCTAGAGCTTTTGGAGTGAAATATGTATTAAGTACAGGTTTATAAAAAAACTGAAGTTATAATGGAAATTAATGCACCATGGGTTTTGATTTTAAATGCCAATTGATAAACCTGTGTGTGTTGATGACCAACCATGTTGACTATATTATAATGTGACTAAACCCTCCTAGCAAAACAAATAATTAATGGTGATCAATTGTGCAATTAATCAAAATTAGGTCTTTACATAGATCTACAGATAAGACTAAGAATGTATTCTTCTTATCTACTATACATTCATTTCAGTTTTCTACTGAACCATTGTTATTAAAACATTCCAAGAATGCAACATCATACTTTGTAGTAATTTACAATTGCAAGAATACATTATGAACACAGCTGATTACCTGTTCTTGTTAAGAATTATGTTAGCATTTAAAATGGAATTTCATTTAACAGATATATAATAAGACAATAGTTTTATTTTATGTTCTTTTCTAGGATTTACTTGTCTTTAAATAAAATACCTATCTAAATGTAAGATAAGAATTAAAATTCAAAAAGCCATAAACTAGTTTTAAGTGCTCTGGTGTTTTATCTTTGTTATTGTTTTGCATAAATGTATTTCTGAGAAACAGGGTTATTAATGATAGTAATTTATAAAGAGATAAAATAAATTAAGAGACCCACAAAAAAGGCAAAATATGTAAAGTTCCTTTATATAAAAATAGTTTTGCATGCATATTGAAGGTTGGTACATAGAAAACATTACATCAATAAATACCCATATTTGGAATAAATTGGTTTCAAGTAGGGTGAAAGTCAAAGACATGGTGAAAGTGGTACTTCCCTTTCACTTAGGTATATAAAAAAAAACTTATAAACGTAGTTTCGACACGCCTGCCCCGACCAGCCACACGAACATAGCAGATGACCTACGACCTTAGGGTTATAGATACCTAGTCCTAGACTTTACAGGTTATCTCTACATACAGAACAATTCCTTCAGATAGTAAGCTGGTTAGTAACATGTTTTGTTAAGATGATGGAATATGTCCATGGGACACGAAAGCACGGAAACTCACTTTGAATGGGAGTGGAAGGAGGCAAAGGTAACCTCGCTGCTAAAGTCATGTTTAAAGGGGCTACAGCCGCTTCTCGTCGCTCGAGCAAGCACATCGGCCGCTCCGGCACGGGGAGACTATCTCGCGACCCTCCTGGATCGCGTGCCGTGGCCACGGTTCCAAATATTCACTTCTAACTAACACCACACAACACCAAATCCTACGTAAGGCCTCATTACACACCTTATTCAAAGGATCACAGCAGCGATGAACTCACAGTAGTTTACGTTCACTTTACACAAATATCTCTCAAGATATTTTCCAAAAAAGGTGGATTTTTCCATCAAATTAACTTTTAAAATCAATAATTCTTCATTTACACAAACGAAATGTCACTGTCATGCGAGTGTTAATAGTGCTGTGACGTATTTACTTCTGGTTGAAATATTACAAGTATTTGTAACTATTATTATCACCGATACGTCTGCTAACGCGAAGCCGTGGATAAAGACTGACTGAACGAAACGAACATCTCATCGCGTCGGCAAATACGGTTGGAGATTTTACGGAGCTCCGCGTCGTCGTTGGGTTGCGTTGCGATACGTTTGCTCCATCCACACCACACCCACCAAACTACGCGCACAAAATGAACTGAGTGAGCTGCGCGTGCGGCACGTGGACGCGCGCGGGGCGGAGGACGAGGACTAGCGCGAGAAAAGGGAGGGAGAAAAGCAACAACGCGAGCTATACGAAATACGACCATTCACTCATCAACTTCCGAGAACACAATCAACAATTAATTTATCTATAGCCAGCCATATCGTTAGGTTTCTCGTTTGCCTATCTTTAGTTTTTGGAATAGGTACAGACGTACGGATAATCTACTTAGCATTCTATAATTTTTTATTATTCTCCTGAAACTAGAAACATGCATAAATTGATTGATTGAATCAACTCAATTGCAGTGTTGTTGCAACACTAGTTGATAATTTCGAAAAAAGTAATAAACTTCCGGTTCCGGTCTGTTCCCGCGCGCGCTATCGCGGTGCGAATGGTGCGATCTTATTTGTTCTTCCCTGATTCCGGAGAGACTTTTGGATAAAATCAAAATTATGTACGCACATGTTAGTCTGCCTGCACTATGGGCAGTAAGATTAGATGAAAGAAAAGAAGATCAACTGTGTAGTCCAGTCCAGCCTTATGCAACGCGTGGCACTTGGCGGCGCTGCGCAACTCACTCAGTTTTGCAAACAATTCCCAGAATGAAAGTCGTTATAAATTGTCCATAAAATATTTATTTATGCGCGCCCGCTCGTATGAAAATAACAAGGCATTGTTCTTGGAAAACTATAAAATGTTTCAATTTTTCTACGTAAGTAGCTCTACAAACCATGTTCTAGAGCCAACTGGTGTAAAAACCCTCAAATAATTAATTTCTTCTCTTACATGACATGTCCAGTGAAAATATTTTACCTACTCTCCTACTCTCAAAAATATTGATGTATCATGGCGGCTAGAGACTGGTTCCGATTACGAGCTGATTTTGGCAGTGACTGACCAGCTATTAGGCGATTGACGTCTGATTCTCGGTAAGCGTATTGTCCCATGCTATTGTTATGCCACTCAGGAAGCCGCGATCATCACGAATAGATTGGTGGTTACCGCCTTTGGTCATCTACTCTTATTTGGGAAGCTATACCATAGGTGATGCTTTTATGTGATCGATTAACTTGATAAAAAAAATCATTGAAGTAAAGTTGCATTGAACAAAAAGTAAACATGAACGCGTTTTTGATTTGGTACTTTTGAAAGTTCTAAAAATTGAAATAATATAGAACGAAAGTAATAAAAAAAATCAGGGTTGATGGAAGGCTAAAACTGTATGGCGAAAGTTTGTTTAATATCGATGGCTAAGCTACTTAGCTAGATTATATAACTAACAAGTTCGCGGAAAGTAAACTTTTGAATTTAAACGTTTAGCCGGCGTGTCTGGCATACCAGCGAGTAGCTTGAATTGGGTCGCAAGCCAAATGATTCAGTGCTCTATATTGCAAAGGCTGCTGATATGGCTGCGTATAGTATAGTAGGGACGGCGCGTCTAGGCCCGCAGGCAGGTGTGTGTGATTCGCGCTTGAGCGTGCCATAGAAAGCGAGTTCCCCACACGTACCGCGATTATATTCGGCGTTCTTGGAACCGCGTACCTGCCCTGCCCGCCGCGCCCGCGCAGCTTTCACGAACATCTGCCGCGTGTCATTCGTCAGTTAATAGTAATAAAACATCTGTCGCGGATTTGAACGTTACATTCCGATTGAAATGAAAATATGTAAGTATATAGGTACTGACTGCTACATTGCAGTCACAGATGCCATCAAATAATTATTGATTGCGAAAGGTCCTATTCCAATGTTCAGGAGTTGGGGTTAACGGTTCTCCCTTACGGCCATCTGCTGCATGTCATTCACCAGTTCGTAATAATAAAACACAGCTGCTGTCGAGGGGATATACGGATCGTTCCGTTACAAAACTATGTCATCAAATATTACGCATACCTACGTAGTCGTAGGACTAGGTTCTTTTATTATTTTATAAGACCACATATAATAAGACACAGACATGCTCTTGGTGTTACCCGAAATTATGTTAGCTTTGTAGTAGTAGCCGGAAGGAATACCTACTTATGAAGCAGATTGCCACGGTTTATTTATCTGATTAGGTCCCTAAAAAACATATTGAGATCTGAAACCAAAAAAAGTGGAAGGACTGCTCGTGACTTTCACAATTCTCGGAATTAGCCGAGTAGCTGTGTATAAATTAATAATATTTTAAATTAAATTATCGAAGTTCTCGGTATTGACAAAGAGTAGGTACCTATACAGTACCTATACTAAATATATACATACGCGCAATGTGTGCTTTAGAATTAAATTAGAGCCCTCTCATGCGTGTGTGTGGAAACGGTTCGCGGAACTTGTCCCACTTAGATTTTGGTTGTCCGGTCGGTACCGTTGTTCTCGGTACTTCTTTATTTGAACGCGGGAGAGCAGGCGCATGCGGTTCAATAGAAAGATTTTTTCGCAGAACGCATTTCAAAACGATGTCTTTCGTCTTCGAAAGATGTTTTAAAGTTTTCGAGTTACCTATTGACTGAACGGTTTTTTTGGTTTAAAAATTATAGGTACTTATATTTTTTTATACCGAACGGTAGAGACCATTCGATTCGGTTCACCTGATGGTAAGCTCTACCACCTAAAAATTAAAGTTGGTACCTAATTGATAAATTGATAAATAAAACATACCTGACAACGATTTGTTTTCTAGTATTAAAATTTTACATTTAATTTGGTTTGTTATTGTTTTATTTCCTTTTGAATGATGTTCAACATACAATATTCCGTCTTCAAGCATCAAAATGTTTTTGATGCATTACGGACATGTACGTACATTGAATCATCATATTGCAAAGAAACTATATTTTATTTATTTATTTAACAATTTATTGACATTAATCATCATCACTTCGAAATTTAACTCCACATACATTTTTCAATTGTTAATAATGTACCGATTCTGAGTACCTAACCTACCTACAGAGAGACTGCGAGCTATTCTTAGAAAGATATCGTCATTGAAGACGCGATTTCGAGAAGACGGCTCGGCCACGTTACAAAAGGCATATGATTGCACTCCTTATAAAGACGAATACTAAACCTTTTTTGTAAGGATATAAAGAACTTTGAAATGGGTACAGCATAGACATCTTATGGTCTCCTTCTATAGTTTATTTATTCTTGTGATTTTTGTATGTATTTGTTTAGTTAAATTAATTATATTTATTTACTGCTCATGTAGATTAAATATTTAAATTGTGCACGTCTTATCCGCATTACATATTATGCTATCACACTTATTAGGTCTGCTGTAAGAAATTTCTTTTTAGAAATAAGCAGTGCCTGTTTGTGTCTTAATTCCTTATGTAATTGTTCTGTGTATGTTCATGTGTACAATAAATTGTTAAATAAATAAATAAAATATAGTTTCTTTGCAATATGATGATTCAATGTACGTACATGTCCGTAATGCATCAAAAACATTTTGATGCTTGAAGACGGAATATTGTATGTTGAACATCATTCAAAAGGAAATAAAACAATAACAAACCAAATTAAATGTAAAATTTTAATACTAGAAAACAAATCGTTGTCAGGTATGTTTTATTTATCAATTTATCAATTAGGTACCAACTTTAATTTTTAGGTGGTAGAGCTTACCATCAGGTGAACCGAATCGAATGGTCTCTACCGTTCGGTATAAAAAAATATAAGTACCTATAATTTTTAAACCAAAAAAACCGTTCAGTCAATAGGTAACTCGAAAACTTTAAAACATCTTTCGAAGACGAAAGACATCGTTTTGAAATGCGTTCTGCGAAAAAATCTTTCTATTGAACCGCATGCGCCTGCTCTCCCGCGTTCAAATAAAGAAGTACCGAGAACAACGGTACCGACCGGACAACCAAAATCTAAGTGGGACAAGTTCCGCGAACCGTTTCCACACACACGCATGAGAGGGCTCTAATTTAATTCTAAAGCACACATTGCGCGTATGTATATATTTAGTATAGGTACTGTATAGGTACCTACTCTTTGTCAATACCGAGAACTTCGATAATTTAATTTAAAATATTATTAATTTATACACAGCTACTCGGCTAATTCCGAGAATTGTGAAAGTCACGAGCAGTCCTTCCACTTTTTTTGGTTTCAGATCTCAATATGTTTTTTAGGGACCTAATCAGATAAATAAACCGTGGCAATCTGCTTCATAAGTAGGTATTCCTTCCGGCTACTACTACAAAGCTAACATAATTTCGGGTAACACCAAGAGCATGTCTGTGTCTTATTATATGTGGTCTTATAAAATAATAAAAGAACCTAGTCCTACGACTACGTAGGTATGCGTAATATTTGATGACATAGTTTTGTAACGGAACGATCCGTATATCCCCTCGACAGCAGCTGTGTTTTATTATTACGAACTGGTGAATGACATGCAGCAGATGGCCGTAAGGGAGAACCGTTAACCCCAACTCCTGAACATTGGAATAGGACCTTTCGCAATCAATAATTATTTGATGGCATCTGTGACTGCAATGTAGCAGTCAGTACCTATATACTTACATATTTTCATTTCAATCGGAATGTAACGTTCAAATCCGCGACAGATGTTTTATTACTATTAACTGACGAATGACACGCGGCAGATGTTCGTGAAAGCTGCGCGGGCGCGGCGGGCAGGGCAGGTACGCGGTTCCAAGAACGCCGAATATAATCGCGGTACGTGTGGGGAACTCGCTTTCTATGGCACGCTCAAGCGCGAATCACACACACCTGCCTGCGGGCCTAGACGCGCCGTCCCTACTATACTATACGCAGCCATATCAGCAGCCTTTGCAATATAGAGCACTGAATCATTTGGCTTGCGACCCAATTCAAGCTACTCGCTGGTATGCCAGACACGCCGGCTAAACGTTTAAATTCAAAAGTTTACTTTCCGCGAACTTGTTAGTTATATAATCTAGCTAAGTAGCTTAGCCATCGATATTAAACAAACTTTCGCCATACAGTTTTAGCCTTCCATCAACCCTGATTTTTTTTATTACTTTCGTTCTATATTATTTCAATTTTTAGAACTTTCAAAAGTACCAAATCAAAAACGCGTTCATGTTTACTTTTTGTTCAATGCAACTTTACTTCAATGATTTTTTTTATCAAGTTAATCGATCACATAAAAGCATCACCTATGGTATAGCTTCCCAAATAAGAGTAGATGACCAAAGGCGGTAACCACCAATCTATTCGTGATGATCGCGGCTTCCTGAGTGGCATAACAATAGCATGGGACAATACGCTTACCGAGAATCAGACGTCAATCGCCTAATAGCTGGTCAGTCACTGCCAAAATCAGCTCGTAATCGGAACCAGTCTCTAGCCGCCATGATACATCAATATTTTTGAGAGTAGGAGAGTAGGTAAAATATTTTCACTGGACATGTCATGTAAGAGAAGAAATTAATTATTTGAGGGTTTTTACACCAGTTGGCTCTAGAACATGGTTTGTAGAGCTACTTACGTAGAAAAATTGAAACATTTTATAGTTTTCCAAGAACAATGCCTTGTTATTTTCATACGAGCGGGCGCGCATAAATAAATATTTTATGGACAATTTATAACGACTTTCATTCTGGGAATTGTTTGCAAAACTGAGTGAGTTGCGCAGCGCCGCCAAGTGCCACGCGTTGCATAAGGCTGGACTGGACTACACAGTTGATCTTCTTTTCTTTCATCTAATCTTACTGCCCATAGTGCAGGCAGACTAACATGTGCGTACATAATTTTGATTTTATCCAAAAGTCTCTCCGGAATCAGGGAAGAACAAATAAGATCGCACCATTCGCACCGCGATAGCGCGCGCGGGAACAGACCGGAACCGGAAGTTTATTACTTTTTTCGAAATTATCAACTAGTGTTGCAACAACACTGCAATTGAGTTGATTCAATCAATCAATTTATGCATGTTTCTAGTTTCAGGAGAATAATAAAAAATTATAGAATGCTAAGTAGATTATCCGTACGTCTGTACCTATTCCAAAAACTAAAGATAGGCAAACGAGAAACCTAACGATATGGCTGGCTATAGATAAATTAATTGTTGATTGTGTTCTCGGAAGTTGATGAGTGAATGGTCGTATTTCGTATAGCTCGCGTTGTTGCTTTTCTCCCTCCCTTTTCTCGCGCTAGTCCTCGTCCTCCGCCCCGCGCGCGTCCACGTGCCGCACGCGCAGCTCACTCAGTTCATTTTGTGCGCGTAGTTTGGTGGGTGTGGTGTGGATGGAGCAAACGTATCGCAACGCAACCCAACGACGACGCGGAGCTCCGTAAAATCTCCAACCGTATTTACTTCTGGTTGAAATATTACAAGTATTTGTAACTATTATTATCACCGATACGTC
>JARACY010002872.1:0-38281 GCA_029255725.1 Scrobipalpa atriplicella
GCAACAGGAAGAGGAAAAAGAAACAGAATCTCATGTAGAGAAAAATGATTTGATAGACATTCTGTCTGGAGGTGAAAGCAGTAAACCCCAAGAGACTCATAAGAAGCCTCACAAAAAGCAGAAACACAAACATGCAAGTAAACACTCCAGTCCTGAATATAGCAAAGAAGTTCCCCAAGAGGAAGAAACCCAGGAAGAGATTAAGGATAATGAGCAGGATGCCTTACAAGAAGAGCCAAGTGAAGGTACTTCACAAGAAGCACCTTTAGAGGACCCTACTGCACAGATCCAACAAAATACACAATCATCGGACTCTGCATACAACAGTTGTCCTAATGAATATTCAGAAGAAGAGTCACAAAGGCATCAAGATGATGTGTTCAAATCTCCCAGAGATGTTGATGATCAAGTTGATGACAAGCCAAGTGTAAAGTTAGTGATAACAAAGAAGAAAGGGTCAATATTCAAGAGCAAATCCCTTGTCAATGAAAATTCCTCCCATTACCAGCAAGGAAAAGACGTCATCTATATAGACATGAATGGAATGATGTGAGTATTATCTGTATTTTTGTTATATTAGTCAGTATGCAGTCAGTACTACTTACTTAGGCTTTTATGGTTTAATTTTATAACAAAGCTAAGACATACAGAATCAATGAGATGATTGTGCAAGTATCGCACAATGTTGTGCAATGGGGGTTTTTAATTTGCTCGTTCCGGAGAAAATTCTCAGTTTCAAAATAATTGGCGTTGTGCGCGCCTAACATTTTGACAGGTCGTATAACGTTGTTTTGACGGTTTCGTTTCACGCAATGTGACAAATAAGTTATAGTGTAAAATTTATAGTTTAGAAAGGCTTTCTTAGTGCTGCTTTATTGAATAATAAACTATAGATAAGTAAAATACAGCTTTCGGAGATGTAAAAAAATTGATTTGACAAAATTAGAAAAAATATAAATAGTCAATAGACTTTTCCATGTAAAGAAACGTTTTTTTAGCCAGTTTCCGCTCCCTCTGCAGGAACTCACAAGTATCATCCAAAAAATTCCCATTATTCACATTATTGTTGATAAAGTGCATGTTTTATTTATTTTTATTAGATACTCCAACTTGTCAGTCATATGAATAGCTATTTGCTATCTCTAATAGTTACCTTATGTATAACTGATTATATTGTCAGTGACCCATTTAATTGTTGTTTGTTGAGATTATTATCATCCTCTTATACAAGAGATCGAATCAAAAAGTTATTATCAAGAAACAGTAACAACAAGTGCCTCTGTTAGTTCGCATACAGACAGATACAGAGAATGATCAATTTATGACACAATTTCTTTATGTTATCTGAACTGAACTGCTACTTTTAGTAAGTCAAGCAGGTTGAAGTTATTTTTATGGAACAATAATAAGAAAATGTTTAATTCATACAATAGTTATGTTACGCACAATCCCCGAATTTGCTCATTGACCGGAAAAAAGGGACATTCCGCGGATTGGCAATTGCAAAACGGACAATCCGCGAAATGTCCTTTTATTTCGGCCAATGAGCGAATTCGCTCAGGTCTAAAAAACGTTTTGAGGTAGCTGTATTCCAGTCAGAACTTCGTAATTTAGCTAGGACATGGTTTGCTCCCTTTTTTGAAATTTTGTGTGTATTTTTTAAAAATCGCATTTTTGTGCGATATTCGTAAATTTTTGGCGGGACCATGGACCATTTGAACGATATGCGTTACGTACTAAAATTTGAACAGCACGAAAACAACTTGCGTATCTGACATTGACTTTCGCCTTGACTTCTACCTAATAGGTATTTCTATGAAATGTATGAACTTTTAGAAAGGGAATGAGACTCCTAGACCGGAGCAGCCGGAGACCACAGAAGCAGCCAACCCTGTAACCCAGGTGCCCGAAGAGCTGACTGGAATACAGCTACCTCAAAACGTTTTTTAGACCTGAGCGAATTCGCTCATTGGCCGAAATAAAAGGACATTTCGCGGATTGTCCGTTTTGCAATTGCCAATCCGCGGAATGTCCCTTTTTTCCGGTCAATGAGCAAATTCGGGGATTGTGCGTAACATAACTATTGTATGAATTAAACATTTTCTTATTATTGTTCCATAAAAATAACTTCAACCTGCTTGACTTACTAAAAGTAGCAGTTCAGTTCAGATAACATAAAGAAATTGTGTCATAAATTGATCATTCTCTGTATCTGTCTGTATGCGAACTAACAGAGGCACTTGTTGTTACTGTTTCTTGATAATAACTTTTTGATTCGATCTCTTGTATAAGAGGATGATAATAATCTCAACAAACAACAATTAAATGGGTCACTGACAATATAATCAGTTATACATAAGGTAACTATTAGAGATAGCAAATAGCTATTCATATGACTGACAAGTTGGAGTATCTAATAAAAATAAATAAAACATGCACTTTATCAACAATAATGTGAATAATGGGAATTTTTTGGATGATACTTGTGAGTTCCTGCAGAGGGAGCGGAAACTGGCTAAAAAAACGTTTCTTTACATGGAAAAGTCTATTGACTATTTATATTTTTTCTAATTTTGTCAAATCAATTTTTTTACATCTCCGAAAGCTGTATTTTACTTATCTATAGTTTATTATTCAATAAAGCAGCACTAAGAAAGCCTTTCTAAACTATAAATTTTACACTATAACTTATTTGTCACATTGCGTGAAACGAAACCGTCAAAACAACGTTATACGACCTGTCAAAATGTTAGGCGCGCACAACGCCAATTATTTTGAAACTGAGAATTTTCTCCGGAACGAGCAAATTAAAAACCCCCATTGCACAACATTGTGCGATACTTGCACAATCATCTCATTGATTCTGTATGTCTTAGCTTTGTTATAAAATTAAACCATAAAAGCCTAAGTAAGTAGTACTGACTGCATACTGACTAATATAACAAAAATACAGATAATACTCACATCATTCCATTCATGTCTATATAGATGACGTCTTTTCCTTGCTGGTAATGGGGAGGAATTTTCATTGACAAGGGATTTGCTCTTGAATATTGACCCTTTCTTCTTTGTTATCACTAACTTTACACTTGGCTTGTCATCAACTTGATCATCAACATCTCTGGAGATTTGAACACATCATCTTGATGCCTTTGTGACTCTTCTTCTGAATATTCATTAGGACAACTGTTGTATGCAGAGTCCGATGATTGTGTATTTTGTTGGATCTGTGCAGTAGGGTCCTCTAAAGGTGCTTCTTGTGAAGTACCTTCACTTGGCTCTTCTTGTAAGGCATCCTGCTCATTATCCTTAATCTCTTCCTGGGTTTCTTCCTCTTGGGGAACTTCTTTGCTATATTCAGGACTGGAGTGTTTACTTGCATGTTTGTGTTTCTGCTTTTTGTGAGGCTTCTTATGAGTCTCTTGGGGTTTACTGCTTTCACCTCCAGACAGAATGTCTATCAAATCATTTTTCTCTACATGAGATTCTGTTTCTTTTTCCTCTTCCTGTTGTCCCTCAGCAGCAGTAGCTTCAGCTATAGCAGCCTCATGTCTCTTTCGTCCTTTTCTACCTTCCCTTTTTATGTCACTAACTGTTTTTGTTCCTGATTTACTTATGGTTTTAGAAGTTATGGCATCCAGATAGTCATCATTTTCACTGTAATTAATGTTTGGCCTATTTCTTCTTGCTCTGCCAGAAGTGCTTTCAGGAGGCTTTGGCTCTGGTGGTAGTTCTTTTGGTTGAACTTCTAGTCTAGGTGATTTACTGATTGGACCAGTTGAGTCTAACTTGGCCAATTGTGATTCAATGTCATCAGCAGGAGGCTGTTTAGCCTTTGGTTCTTCATGTGCTGGTGATGCAAGAGTTTTGTACAAATCATATGCATCAGAACCTGGTACAGGTGAACTAGGCTTCTTTAGAGGTTCATCATCTGAGTTCTTGTGGTGCCGTTTATGAGACTTATGTTCTTTCTTTTCCTTTTTTTTCTCTTTTTTACTTTCCTGATTCAATCCAGAGCACTTTATGGTGATCTTCAAACCTTCGTGTTTGGGTGAACATATTGTTTCCATTGAAGGACTCTTTTTATGATCTGAACCAATGTCTGAATGTGTGTCCATGGAAGAATGCCTGTCAGAGCTGGGAGATGTGAAGCCTTCATTTGAGTCTGTGCTTACAATTCTAGATGTGCCTTTAGATATTCTAAGTACAATTGGTGGTGGTTTACGTTCCTCACTAGCATCTTTACTTGTGGAAGGACTCGCCACATCAAGTTTTGGTGTAGTAGGCGTGGGACTGGGCATTGTGGCTGTTGCTGGTTGAGCCAGTGGACTGATTTTAGGTGATGGTGCCTTAGGCGGTGGTGGTGGTTCATACCTACTGAAATCTGGTATTGGACTATTGCTGCCATCCTCAGCATAATTTATGACCTTATTGCGATTCCGAACCAAATACCGTTTATTAGGTGGCTGTGAATGCTCTGCTGTGGGATCTTCTTTCTTTGCAGCTTTAGTTGCCACAGTCTTCTTAGCTTTCGTTTTATCAGTGCGCCTTGGTAACTCTGGTGAAGATGAATCTCCTCTGTATGCCCTACTCCTTTTAGCAGTTTTCTTGTCTTTGCTGTTAGATGGATGTTCAGGTGACAAAGGTGCTGCTGTTACTGGTGGGGCATATGTGATGGTTGGAACCGGTGGGTACAGCTCGGCATTTCGGGATTTGAAAAATTTCTTCGGTTTTGGTGGTGGTTGCTCTGTTTCAACTGCAGGTACTGTCAATGGACTATTTTGATCTTGAACTGGCTTTTTAACAACATTATTGTAAGCTGAAAAGTAAAAATTAAAGTGTTAAAAACCATATCATCAAACAATATTGCATTGTTTAAGCACAGAACTCTATGTACTATTAAGACAGCTACATGTTGTGTAAAATAATTGCTCAAAATGCAATTCACAATTGGGTTAATTCAACTTTCACTTTATATTTTTTGTTATCTAATGAGATTCTAGTTCATGTGTGAAACTTGCTCCCAAGCATTAAAGTTATTGTTCAAGGTTGTAAATAAGTGTGAATGTTGCAGCGTAGGTACTCACCATAGGGTGCATTTCTGATTGAAGTAAAGCTGGTGATTCCCCATTTACCAACCGTGCCTGCGGATCGAGCAGCGGAAGGGCAGTTACTGTTCTCTCTGAAGAGGGCACTATCAAGTGGCACAGCCACGCTGCCTGCTCGGCCTCTGCCCCAGCGCGACATACTGATAATTTCATCAAAACGATGACACTTGCACTCTCCTCCAATCAATCACCTCGCCAAATGTCAAAACAGCACGCAACGCATGCTGACTTTCAATGCCCTATGTTTCTTCACCACACCATGCTCTCTCTCTCTCTCTCTCTCTCTCTCAATCCTTGGCTTTCTCCGCAGGGAATGAAAACACAGTCCAAGATAACACACCCGCCATTTTTACAGGAGCGAAGTTCTATTCCCTCACAAGTTTTATGACGCGTATTCAATCGTCACATGCACGTGTCACATCAAAACTATTACCATTACAATTACCAAATTTCTTTGAACGTTTGAGGTAGATAATTACTATTGATTTTAACATTGAAACAACGATAAATAGGACACAAACTACGATGTTGTCATCTCATAACACAAGAGACGCCATATTGGCAATACAAGACACAAAGAAAATCAACCAATAGAAACGCCCGCAGCAATTTTTAGAGTTGCCATATTTTATTCAGAAATTCCAACATAAACATGAAAAAGCGCGCGATTTGAAACCATATTTTATTCGGTATCTTATCTTCATCTTCCACTCTGCGTCTTTTCTTTACTTTTCAGGTGACCGAAATGAAGTTTATAGATGTCACAATATAAAAACAAAATTCCGTGTCAGGCTATAGTGTAGGTGTAGCCATTCAAATGTTTCAATACAAATGTTAAAATAATTAATTTACCCGAATAAATGGGTAAGTTGTTTCTGTATGGTAACCCAACAACCATAGACAATAAGTTATATTTTCTTTGCATGGCAAATAAAAATTATATTATACAGCCTGTGCATAGCCGTGCGTAGGAGCAGATCTGTTGCGTAAGCCCACGCCCACTGAGTAGGATAATCACTGCGTTTTACACGCCGTACGTAGAGCACACGTAGAGAGAGAGAGAGAGAGAGAGAGAGAGAGAGCATGGTGTGAGGAACGCCTTATAGCAAGGCGCGAAATCGAAGATGACAAACAAGACAAGACAAGTTGTGTTCTAGAAATAAAAACTGAACCATTTTTATAACCCTTTCTCGAAAAATTAAACTTATATTTGGATTTGGACTTACTCTTTCTCGAAAAATTAAACTTATATTTGGATTTGGACCTCCGAAATAAATAGAAATAATACCTATTATTATTTTTTACTCGTTTGAAACGCAGAACTATCTTTTATGGGTTTGCTCTTGACTCTAGCTAGCTAGGCAAGGAAAGGGATAGGGATGACAATGCTATCAAATTATCGATTCGTTGCGGGCACGACTTAACCAAAGTTGTTACCGTCCCTTTCTGTTCTCTCAGAATAGACAATGACAGGTGACCATTTTAGTCAAGATTTTGTGATTTTGTGCGCATATGAATCGATACCAGGAACATGCATTAAAATAGGAAAGGAAAACGTTGCTTCATAATTTCATATCATACCTACAGACAAACAGCACTGTCGAGGCGTCAACTGTAGCCGTCGGCTAAAGGGACCATACCTACGTCCGGCAGTTTTTGTGATGTCGTCTAACCATCTTCGTTTCTGTCTCCCTCTTTTTCTTTTTCCTTCTTTTGGCTTCCACAGTGTTATAAGCCTGGTCCATTTGAGAGTTTGTTCCCTTAGAATATGGCCTGTCCATTTCCATTTCAGCTTTGCAATCTTTTGTGCTACATCTTCTATCTTCGTCACTGATCTTAAATGTGTGTTTCTAATTCTGTCTAAGCGGGTAACATGAAGCATGCTCCTTTCTATTCCTCTCTGACATAGGTACCCTAAGTTTTTCGAGGTTATTGTGTGTTAGAGCCCATGTCTGGCAGCCATAAGTTAAGCAGGGGATGATGCACATGTTGAAAACCTTCCGTTTGATGGACATGGGATAATGTTTGCTCTTGAAGATTTCCTTCAATGACCAGTATCTGTTCCACGATGATGTGATTCTGGTTTATATTTCAAGTTTCATTTGATGAAATTACTAGACATTAGTACTAAACTAAAAAATAATATATTTATGTCTTTAATTTCATGACCTAAGTAGGTACCTATGTCATGTAATTACTGCTGTTTTTACTATTTGAATCACAAAGGCTACATTATTCTAAGATAGAAGGTGATGTTGAGAAACTAAGCTATAAGTAATGATGACTGCGAATTTCAGACTAATTAAATTACAAACAGACGAGAAAAGAAGTCTATCTAACAATGTCAGAAATTGGACATAAATTTCTTGGAAGTTGGGATCCAATTTCTTGGTTGATCCTAGTTCTAACAACATGTTAGATAGACTGATTTCTAGACTAAAGATTTGCATTCATCATCATAGTTATAATAATACTTCGAGTTGAAATACCTAAACTCCGGCTAAAAATTTGTAATAGGATTAATATTTTAAATGTTTCTAGAGCAAATACCATATATTTTATGGACAGCGAAGTAGATAATCCAAGAATTAAATAAAACAATCGGAAAACAAAAAAGTAAAAATGTGTAAACATGGCTTTAATGAAATAAAATAAATAATGAAACTTCAGAAAAAGTCTCGAAATCCTAGATACTTTAACTAAGGTCAAAATTTTCTTTTTTGTAGATCGCGATACTTATACTAAAACTGATAGAGGTTGTTCAGTCAAGGAAACTGAACAACTTTCACCACTAAAATCTTTCAGATGAAAAAAAAACTTTCCCATACAAAATGACCACCTCGATCAGACAATTTGTACCTATGTAAAATCCAACAATTTTTTTCATTTCCTGAAAGAATTTCCTTGTCATAGTTGTTCAGTTTCCTTGACTGAGTCCTCTATCAGTTTTCGGTACGCTGTCCCTTACACCCCGTAACAGATCTGGTAGAAGGGCCGTGTAGGTAGGGCATATCCGTCACGTTTTAGACACGCCAAGGTGGAATTTTTGAACCGCAAACTGGGACATCAAATTTTGAGGGAAGACTATGGAATTTTTAATCGAAGCACTTTCCAATTTACCATAATACTTACAATAACAATAACTCTAGAATAAGAATTGGTAAATGTGCTGAAACGTGAGCCGATTTGTCATACCTACATATCGGTTCAAATTATGTATTTCGTCAAATATAATAAAATTACCAATAGCACAGCTTATAGTGAAAACTTAGTTTTTCCTTTACAATGAATAAAGCACTAGGTAAGTAGGTATAGCTCCAGCGCTGCGCCGTCGGTCGTTAAGTACCTAAGTTGTATGTTCACATTTTTTTTTTATCCTAATTAAGAAACTTAAATAAGTAGGTATTACTATTACCATTGGAGTAATATAATATACTAACGTGTATTACATATTTATTAAGGGGATTTTAAGATCGTATTTTTAGCTAGTTTCATAGATAAAATCTTTCTATTGAACGATATATAATTATGTTATGTACATAATGTACTTAATAATTTTTTTTCCGAGATTTATCTATTTTTGAAGGCGATCTAATAAGTGCAAGAGATGATGAAGATGCAAGATCTACCAAATGGTCTAATACAAGGTGGCCCAGAGAGAAGTGAAGAGAAATGCATTTTTGATTTCACGATTATACAATTATCTGAACGAAAAATAGGAGTGCCTTGAAAATTATGTTGTCTTGTCAGTGCGTAGCTTATAGCTCGTTTTATGCAATTTCAGTCAATATGGGTCCGAAAAATAGCCCGTATCTTGTGTCGAAGCATTATACAAAAGTGCTCGATTGTATGGAACAGGTTCGACCACTTCCCTCGAATTTCTGTCTGAACAAGACAACGCGAGACTGTTATGGGAAGCAAAACATGTTTCAGTAAGGGACAGCATGTTAGCCTTCTGATGAGAGCATTAGTTCAGTGAAATTTCCATACAAAAATCGCCTTCTTGTCTTCCGTTACGATCACCAATTTGGATAGACAATTTGATTTGATTGATTTAGCGCCTGGAGACCAATTTTGACGTGAAGTCAGAGTGGTGTTAAAGCCTAGAAGAACTTCGATCATCCACATAAAGATCTAGTTCTGGATCCCAATCCATTACGAAACTTCCAGGTTTCAACGAACAGCGTTCAGTTAGGCTAAAGACGAACAGGTTCAGACCGGGAATCAGAAGATGAAACCTCCATCTTCACAAGTGGAAGCTACGGGAATCACCATCCCGCAACTGCTGAGAGCCTTATCAATTTAATGGGAAACTCTCTGTTCTTTTTTTTATTTAGCTCTCAGGTTGAGAGGGTGTTGTAATGTAACCATCCAGGATGACGTCAGAAACCCCAGAAAATATCAGTAGATCTAAAAAATCCGCTACTTACGACCACAAACATCTACTAGGAGTATGTTCACTCCCGCGCGTAGTATAGGTAGTAGAGTCTGCCATCTTTTAGCAAAGCCGTTAAATTGGCGCGATGTAAAAACGTCGGGCCGCAATTCGCCGGCGGGCCATAAACCGACGACCCAGGAGAATAAAGCTACCCTCGGTTCATTCCCATACGCCATTTTAATAGTTTTTCATTACTCAAGTAGACGCACATAAAACGGGGGATAAAAGTGTGGGGAGAAAATTGCACGCCTTGCATAATGCTCCTTGCGTACATTACGTCCAGGCTAGAAATGGCCGTGGATGGGGGCGTTGCAGTACTAGAAGAACTGTCAAATCATAAGATGGCGGCGTAAGTTTCTGTTTTCGCCACATTCATTTAGAGCTTTGTACAGTACGGTACCGTCGCCACCCGTCGCCATCGTAAAATGTAAGGCAAAATTGGATCAGGAAATTGTAGGGAATTATTTATGGCCGCGACAATGCGCGCTAGCTATAAATGTCGTGGGTTTATTTTGGGTTGTAAATATGTCCGAAAATTTTGCAGTTACGTTACGCCAGTAAAGTACTATTTATTTATTTAGGTATATATGAAATATACAACGTGTAACATAAAGGGTATATGCATCGTGAAATGTGTGAATCTAACCATGAAACTGAACAACTTTCCCTAAATAACAAAAGTCGAAATATGAAAAAAAAAACTTGAGTTCCCATACTAAATGCGCTATCAGCTGATGCATTTTATATGGAATGTCATTTTTTTTTTCCGTTTTTCGACCTATGTTCCTTAGGGAAAGTTGTTCAGTTTCATGGGTAGATTCACACATTTCTCGATGCATATACCCTTTATGTTACACGTTGTATATTTATACCTATATTTTGAAAAAGTTTTATACCATAGCCAAGTCAGATACAGTCGAGAATAGATTTTTATTTATTTATTGACATAATTTTACATACATTATTATTACAGGTTAACAATACCCAATGCAACAACATTCAATGGCGAGTATTTTTAACAATTCGTTCTGCTCGAAGCAATCTGAAAAGCATTATCTCTTGGCCCTCGACGAAGTCGCGGATTTGGAATAGTCCATTCAATGCTTTCCAAATTTTACTTGAGACTTATAGCATAGGCCGTGTACTAATTTTCTACAATGATTTACAGGGGTAGGGTACCATAGTAGCTTTTAGTTAGTTCGCTGGCTCAGCGACCCGAAGTGGATCTTGGCCTCCGATACGGTGGTAGGTACTCTGGGAAAATTAAATAAATTATGTAGGTCATGATGAAAGCTCTAAATTATGGAGATGAATTCATTAAATCCTGAATTCCTACGTCTTATTAATTCACACATAAATATTGGGATCTTATCTAGTTCAAAGAGTCTCTGATTTAGCAGATATGTTCTGATTTCAAATCATCTGAGAAATGATTAAATTTCTCTTAAGTTGCTGTTAAGTTTTATAATTTATTACTATTAATATTAATAAAAAATAACAAACAAGGATTTGCGCGCTGTGCGTAATGTTACAGAAATTCTCATGATAATCTTAGATTTATACCGATCACAAATTTAATATCTCCTATTGTTCCCTTGTCACAACACACCGAGCATCTCAAATTTACGATGTATTTTTTATACCTACAGCAATAATAAACTTACGATATAATAAATCTTAAATTAGCGGGGTACGTTCGTTTTATGGTTGCGTAAAGTCAAAAACGAATCAGGCATGGAACGAATGTGTACCCATCAGTTTCAAGAATCAAGACCCTCCAGGTATATAATATGAAACGGTTTATGTAGCTTTGTGATGGAAAATAAGGGGGAAGTAACTAATGGGAAAACAGTCGTAAAATTAGAACTATGAAGCTTAAGAGCTTTAGCGTAAGACACCCTTAGGTAAAAATAATGGAAACAAAGAAAAGGAAAAATACTGAAGATTTCGCTCGTACCGTAGCGGATTGATCAAAAAATCACGTCGTGTTACAAATTAATCAAACCTTTAAAATGTCTATAATTACTTATAATTTTTTACAAAGTCTTATTGAAAATTACTTAGCTCTACTTAGAATCAGATTGACGGAGCGTCCAATCTTCTTTCATATTTGTTTTTGAAAATGTTCTGATAGTTTTTTGGCTTTTTCATACAGATTGTCTGATCAGGGTCGTCATTTAGTACGGGAAAGTAATTTTTTCTTATTTCCTGAAAGATTTTCCTGGTGAAAGTTGTTACTAGTACGCTCTGCCTTGCACCCCTTATTTAAATCAACAAAAATAAAAAATAATGCTCATGTAATGTATTTAAAAGAAGATTTTACTTCGTCCGTAGAAGTGCCCAGTAATTGATGTCGCATTCGGTAGTGGCTGTATATCCTAAATTACTATAGGATAGTAAATTTATATGAACTGCACTGGCTGGCGGTGTTTATATTCCTAATTATTAGTGTTGTCTTTTAAAATTAGAATTTTAGTTAAATAGGTATTTTTAGTCACTTGGGTATATAGAAACATTTAACTCTTTTATGGGTTTTTTTTTATCTTCCGGCCCAGAAGGAATTTCAGGTCAGCTGGCCAAAAGAAGTAAAGAAGAGAATGTAGAGTTATTTTAAAGCTACTAAATCCAAAGGTCTCATACCTACCCACCCAGTTAGGTATGTATACAGAATATAATGCGTCTTGAATTACTTAAGCTTTTTATCGCGTCCGTCCAAGGAATAGCTTTTTTATTTTTACGAGAGACGTGTCCCGGCTGCTGCTGCCGTTCTCCTCAATTATTTATACGCCACATAAAACGTAGATCCCATGTTGCCTTCGGTTGATACATAGCGTAAAGGAGATACCTACGTTTTATTGCACATAACTGGGAGTAACTAAGACGCATACAGTACATAATGACTCGGGACAGAACTTTGTAGGTACCCTGAAGCTATGACCGACCCTGAATTTCAGTTGTGAGATAGCATAGGTATCTAAAGTTAGACCCGATACTTTAGTTAGATATAGATATATTTATAATCACTACAACTACGTATAACTACACAATGCTAAATAGCTTCAGACGTAGCAACACTTTAATACGACCATTGACGCTCTAACTACCGCGTAAAGTAAATAGGCTATATGTGATTTTTATTTAAATTTATATAACGTTTGCTATCGAATGAAAATGACTGACATTTAGATTGTCAATTTTATTAGATAGCTGAGAAAGTACTGGGAAACAGAACCACGGAAAAAAAGAGGATAGAGTAATCTGTGCTAATAGGATGTTATCAAAGTTTTCAAAATATTAATATTTATGCGATATTATAAAAAAATAAGAACCTAAAAATAAGATAATGTAAATAAGTAAGACACCATGGCGCACCAGAAATATTCAGAACGATATCAAAGTTATAATTCATAGGCAGAGCAACAATTTACTAAAAGTCGATAAGTAAGTATACTCCGTATTTTTAACGTTGCGTTATCGATACAAACTTGTTTTGCGGTCCATAGACTACTTTTTCTTTACAATTTTAAAGGAAGTCAACCGCAAAACATATGTTTGTAACAAGGTTATTGTCTGCGGTTCCGAAATTTGAAGCTCTGCTAAGTTGCAAGGAAATATCTTTTTATGGGCCGCAAAAGAAGTTGGTATCGATAACGCAACATTAAAAAAACGGAGTATACACAAATAATGAAATGCTAAGTTCAGGTTGTTACCCTATCACCTAAATAACAATACGCTAATACATAAAAAAAGATTGTCTCTCTATAGATTTTTACAATTAGAAGAAAAGCTTTTTTTAACGGCTTTCCAGTCCAGTTCAGCATGGAAGTTTTATAAGATAAATACATTTGAAGAAGATAAAATTTAAGTGCTTACATTGTTGTTATTTTATCTTTTTCAAATTCTAAAACTAATTAAAGTATTATTATGAGAACGGACAGTTCAGAATAACATGATTAGTTTATGATAGAGTTGATGTCCCTCATTCTGACTATGAGGATGAGGATGCGGATGAGGATGTATCAAGACTGAGGTCTAGAGGATGCGGATGAGGATGAGGATTTTCTGTGAGGGAGAGGATGCTGATGGGGAAGATGATGATATAGAGATAATAATAGAGAGAGTTAAAAATTAAATTGATATCTATGTTTTATTGGTTCTGTATAATTATATTCATCATCTATACATATTATAATAAATCTCTAGAGGGGTCCTGTCTGTACATTGGGCATTTAGGCATTATTAACGACACCAAGACCAAAACATTTTTTTTTTTGGAATTTTTGTCTGTCTGTCTGTCTTTCTGTCTGTCTGTATGTTACCACATCACGCCCACACCACTGGATCGATTTTGATGAGACTTTTTTTATTTGACTATGTGTTATCTAGGTTCAAACTTAGGATAAAAATAATCACGCCATCTGACTTAGGGGGTAGGCAGCAAGTTGTATTTTGTTTGCTTTTTAACCGATTTTGATGAAACATTTTTATTCGACTGAGCATTACCTAGACTGAAAGTAAAAATACAAATAATCACGCTACATGACTTAGGGGTAGGCAGAAAATTTAATTTGATTATTTTTTAACCCATTTTGATGTACCTTTTTTTAATCGACTGAGCGTTAGTGAATACTTGGAAGAGGGTAGGGCCCTGTATTATTTACGCATAAGTATCAGTATCAAACGATGAAAGATTTTTTAGGAGTGAAGCTAAGATTTTGTAACAGAAGAGTTTCGTGGTTTCTGGCTTTCTGGTAGAGATTGCTACGAAGGGCCTATACGAGATTATCTTCTTAGAAATGCTGGGCGAACATCTTAGTTTGTCATGTAAAAGACATCAACGCGCGTATAAAATTCTACCAGTTAGGTTTTTCTAGCTGTTACTCAAGGTCTTTAAAGTTTGGTTCGCTGAAACGCGAATGTATACTCCATTCGTTTTTAAGAAATAATAATGACCGTTTTAGTGTGACTAAAATTATTTTTTAAAAACGAATTGAGTATAGTCGCGGACAAAGGTTTGCGCATTTAAGTATGTGTTTTATAATTACGGAACGAGCATTAGTTAGGTCGTTGACGCTCTGCCTACCCCGTTAGGGATACAGGCGTGATATTATGTATGTATAATTACTAACGATACGTGAAACAGATTTTTCAACGAGTGCTAAATGAAAATACAATCTTTATCGAACATTTTGGAGCTTGGAGCAGAACATTTTAGGAATCCGCCTGTTATTTTGCAAACTATAAATACTTAAGTAATTTACTCACGAAATTTCTGTTCTTTATAAGTTTTGAGATCTTTGCGGTTGTTCACTACAATTAGATTGTTATTTTGAACGGGATTATTACCGCGATTATATTTAACATTACCTCGATATTTCAGAGCAGTTTCATGCTCCATGGTCACGAGTATAGACTACTCGCTTGATAATTTCTGTTGTTTTCAAAAGCTCTTTTCTAACAAAATCTTAACTTCACTCCCATCAAGTTGTCCACCCTCCGAATCTTACGAGGGCTCTACCCTCTTCCATGAACCCCATCAAACTTGCTCTCCCTCTTGTGTTCCCTCTTGAGACCTCCTCACTCCGTGTAGCTTTAATTCTGTTTTATTTCGTCAAATAACTATTTACTTACCGAATAATTATTTGATATCTTCTACTTTGAAAATTATTGGTGTATAATTCCTACCAAAAAACGTACCACTCTGAACCATAGGTAATCTCGTTCTAAACATTCCACTGTTAGTCATGGCGGGTTACTTATTTGTTTGTTTGTGTGAATGAAATATTTTTATCAAACTTTAACTTCTTATGCGTCATTATAAAGTTTGACTTGTGAATCTTTTCTTCTTTTGGATATTATGAAATACTTACAAACATTTTGATGAATATTTTATAGTTTGCCACAACATGAAGTAATTCTTAATTTTTTAATCCATCAAGTCTCAATTCACACTAAGTATCTAAGCTTTGTGTTACACCTACAAATGTGCCAAAAGTGGCCACTTTTAGATTGTAGCTTAGCTTAGATACTAATTAGAAATTATGATACTTATTTTGGGTTATAAAATGAAGAATCAACTCATCTTGTGATAAACCATACAATATTTATGAAAATGTTTGTATTTGAGACACTATTAATTTATTATGTCACCTCTACTCTGTTAGCCCCTGATGCTGTGAAAATCTTGGACATGTGAAAATTTACTTAGCAAAATCTTTTAATCTTACGATAAATCTTTTAATCTTACGGAATATTTTTTGTCCGAAAAAGAAATATAAATAAAACCTCAGTCCACTATCCTGCGGATACGGATCCTGATTGCCAAAGCGATTCAAAGTCTAGGAAATTTTTATGTTTTGTAAGAAGAAAATCTACAGCCAACTAAACATTTGTACAATAATTGTAATGCTTAAAAGTACAAGGTACATAAGTAAGACAGAAAGTAGGTAAATAATAAATTAAAAAGAAATATTATCTTAACTAATTAGCTGATTGAACTTTCTATTCTAAACTACTTAGTAATTGGAGTGCATTTATTTTTACCTAAGTACTTTACATTGCACGAGGGTTGCTAAATATTTAATATTGTGATTTTTTTTGTTTGAAGGTTGTTTGATAGGCTCATAGCATAGACTGATCTTCTTCTTCTTTTGACCAACGTTTTCCCGGCCTAATGCTGGGTCCGCTTTCCGGCTTTGTTTACTCCACTCTGCCCGGTATCAGATATCCGCTGATTTAAGATCATTCTCTTTCATACAATATTTTCCATGACCATGACCAGACCATAATAATAAAGTACTTATATTTCTTCTTTTGGGTGAAACACTTTTTTTTTTCAGAATGCCGTCTGCGAGTAACTATATTCCCATCACTCAAATCAGTCCAAGTTCCATTTTGTTTGTAGACCTTCCCTAATCCCACGATCCCATATTGCATCATGCCCAGAATACCAAACGACCCCTCGCCTGTCTCTACATGTGATTATCGATTTTCGAATGCACCGCGGATCCGCCTTCACTGCAATGGCGACGAGAATCCTGGCTCCTGATTGGTCGATTATCCCGCGCTTTCTCCGGGATAGCGCACGCATGCGCGAATAAAAGCTTTGCGCGGCAATCCTGCATCGTCTTTCTTCCAATTCCAACATGGCCGATGGAACAAAGTGACAGTTTGATTTAGAGATAAAAGCGGATTGGCTATTTTTTGTTGTATTTGTTGTAGCTGAGTTCCTGTATCAAAATGGACTCATCGTAAACTCACTCATCTATCGGAAATCGGCAGCATTTTGATATTGAATATTGGATTACGTTGAAGGTAAAATGTAGTCAATATGACATCAAATTTATATTTTGTTGATTTTATTCTACAGGTTAAATAAAGAATTTTTGGGCCTTTTGAAATCACTTACCTTCTAAGGTATACTTAGTACCGTAAACAGTGTCCACACTTCACATTTTGTGTTGATAATAAACCTGTAAGTAACTGTAGGTCCTTGGAACCACAAATGTTTTGTCACTGCATTTCATATAATCATAGATCTAGGAAGATTCTTGCTCGATATTTCGACGTCCTACCGTTATCCCTTATCTTTGACACGACCACCGAACCATGTCTAAAATGAAGAACTGATAAATTTTATCCTTAAATCGTTCATGCAACACCTTTTTGTAAATCAATCCTTCCAATAAAACCATTAAATCATGTTCATTCATTCCTTGTATGCATCTGGAGGACAGGGATGAACTAGGAATTTTTATTTATACATAGATTTTTTTTTTACTTAGGTAGGTATTAATTTGTTACATAAATGCAGTGTAGAGCCATTCAGATACAAAAAAATCTAACGTGAGTAATTTAAATGATAAAGTTTTACCTTTCAGGTATCGAATATAAATAAATTGTGTAGTGTATTGTATGTGTATAATATTGTTTATGTGTTGTAACCCCTCTAGGTAGCCTCTGACAATGGGTGGGCTTAAAACCAGCATTGTGCTGTGCCCATACCTATTTTCCACAATGTTTTACCTGTTTTGTAAATGTATTTGTATTTGTATTTGTTTTGTGTTCAGATATTTAAATTATATGCTCTGTGTTTATGATGTTTTGTTTTGTATTGTTTTGTTTTTGTTACTAAATTTGTTGTGTTTGTGTATTGTAAACGTATGTGTATGTGGAAAATAAATGTATTTGTATTTGTATTTGAATAAAATTACTGTATTTAACATATTGAAATCAAGTAGTATGTCTACCATCTCTAAATTCTTCCCTGGCTTATTTTTTGTATAAGAATGTGCCTATGCCAATAACTAACCCTTTTCGGCTGTCCAAACTTACATGAATGGGGGTAGTAAAATAACAATACCTATAATAATGACTGCCCTTTGGAATTTATTGGTAAAAAAAAAACACTGAACTGACCTACAACTTTTTACAACGTTGTTGTAAAGTTTGTTTATAACACATTTGCTCGTAAAGGGTCTCTTATTACACCAATTTCAATATTGTTTTGTATCTTATTACGTACTTGAGCGTAATCGTAATGTAAAATGCACGAGTGCTGTAAAACACACGAGTTTTTTTTTTAATCAGGTAAAACGCACGGTTTATCGAACGGTACTTTTTTAAATCTTAGCAAAGAGTTTGTAAGGCAGAAAAGTGGTCAACATTTTATAAATAAAATTAACTTTGGGAGATAAAGTATAATAAAAAAAACATTTAATTCTTTGATTTAATTAATTTTTACAATAAATTACAACCATTTATCTGTAACAAAATTAAAAAAATATATTAATTTACTTTATTAGTAATACTGGCTGGTTTTTGTTTCTTTGTACTATGGCTTAAAAAAGAAAGCGTTGATGCGCGCGCATCCCAATTTGTGAATAAGTAAAAATTATTCCGCGCGCTTTTTCTTTTCGCTGTATTGTTAATTTTTTTTATTTAGTTCTATTTATTTCCTCGCAAATATGTTATAAAACGTCGTACGACATACGTGCGCTTTGATAATTACAGCCTCTGCCTTCTTATAGCCCTCGCCTACGGCTCGGGCTAGCAATATCGCCTCGGCTGTAATGATCAACCCACCGCACTTATATCGTAATGTACTATTGTGTTGTGTAGAGACAAAATAAGTAGGTAAGGTACTATAAGTACAAGCAAAAGCAAACTACATAGAAACTATTATTAATTGTACATTATTCCTCTATATTGTTGTAAAATAATTTAAGAATTTCTATTTTACTTATCGATATTTTCAGTGCGCTGAAAAAATCGATTGTATTTCTATTTCACTATAATCTGTGATAAATTATTATCAAACAATGCCCTCTACCGAAGTAATATTCATCAAAGCAAGTCCTTGGTTCAAAACTAGTTCAAAATCATTTCAGAACCATGCGCCGTGTAGAGCGTTTGGTGTGCAGCCAATAGGAGAAGTTCTTCTACTAGTAACTAGATGGCGCTCAAAGCGCAATGCTCAACATGAATTCTAAAAAGTTCGGGGCTTGCTGTTCAGATGGCGCCAGGGTGCTAAATGTACTGGTGTTCTTCCAGCCAGACAGAGCTTTCAACCGACATCACGATACAGGGAAGGGTAGACGGAAATGCCATTTCGTATGTTTCATCGTTTTGCCGTAGCGTCGTAGCTCGTAGTCTCGTAGCGTCCATAAGTAATACTGAATTTTGATAGGAACTCTTTGCTTTTGCATTTTTCTTTCGATTCTTATTTACTTACCATTTAAATATGTTTAATACTTTTGTATGTTATGTAGGTATATATGTATAATATAATTTCTGTACCTTACGAAAGCCTAAGTTATAATTAGGATTTTTGTGCAATTTCGTTAATGCTTGCCAATAGGGTTTAAAATTTTCTTTTTAATTCAAACTAGACTAAAGTTTTGTTTCATGTAGTTAAGATCTCTATAACTGAAGAAATACAGTTATCCATTTCATTAAATTATGTGTAGGTACCTACCTAGAACCCTTAAAATAAATCACAGGGGAGCCCTTCGAACGTGATTTCCTTTGCAAGAATAGTATTAAAGGGATCCAATTTATATAGACCTATGTGTTCTCTAAGGTTGTTAGCAAAGATGGTTCGTGTGATACTGGTTCTGATTTTGTAGGGTGAGGGTTGGTGTATATGCTTTCGGTCCCTTTTAAGAGGACTGTCTCATTTAAATAAGAAATTAAAGGAATGTTTGCACTTGCAATGCAGAGCAATATACCTATCAATAGACAGAATTTCCCCCCCATTCTGTTAATTTATTACTTTAATATCATTATTTGTTCGTTTTTAATTTTATTTATAAGTACAACTGCGTTTAGGTATGCATGTACTTACTTTCTTTTTTTCTTTTTTTTTTTCATTTATTTAGAAAACATACAGTTTTAAATAAAAATATGCAAACAAATCTGTTTTCTTATAAACCTAGAGTTTCCTAAATATTATAGAAAATAACTTTTACAATTTTTTAAGTACTCGTTATGTTACGCAGGAAAAAAAAAAAAATTGTTGCGATTTGAACTTGAAAACTGAACCTTATTTATTTACATAATTTACTAGCTACCTGTTTTTTATAAGTTGATAATGTTGTGGTGAAAATATCTATATCTTAATTATACTTATTATTATTTTTATTATCACTTTCTTATGGTATATCCTACTTATTAATTTTTCCGCTTAGTCTTTAATGTTTTCTTCTTTTTTATTGAAGTTTTGTATTTCTTACGAGTTATAATTATACAGGGTGTAAAGGGCAGCTTACCAGAAACTGATAGGGGTTGCTCGCTCAGTCAAAAAACTGAACAAACTTTGAACAAACCAGGAAATTCTTTCTTATCTTATCTAGCCTACATCATCCCACTGCTGGGCAAACGCCTCTCTCTTCTCCTTCCATTCTTTCAAGGAAATTCTTTCAGGGAATGAAAAAAAAAAAAAATTGGCATTCTACAAATTGTCTGATCAATGTGGTCATTTTGTAAAGTAAATAATATATTTTTTTTTTATTTCCTGAAAGAATTGCCTGGTGAAAGTTAAACTGAACAACTTGACTGACAGAACATCCGTATTAGTTTTTTAATATGCTGTCCCATAAAACCGGTATCTTATCATAGATGAAACTTACTAGGTACTACGTATTATTGTTATAGGCAGCCTATAACCGCCGGGGTAGCGAGCAGAACCGTATAATTACGGTAGAGTATCTGCCACTAACCGCTAGCTCGCTAATCAACGGGAATGGCTTGAGGATGAGGTTCTCAACATTGGGAGAAAGTTTGATTTTTATTAGTGTTGCAACGATTTTACAACGATCGATAGTACAGCGCCAAAATCATCTTTATCAAAAACCATCTAATCGATAGGCCTAAAATCCAATAGGCCAATATTATTGTCATACTATTGTTTGTAATCAATACTGTGTTGAATTTGTTGCTATTTTGGGTTTCTTGGGTTCTTCAAATGATGTAGACGACAACTTAGATGTTTAACTGATGATTTAATGTGTAACACGATGAAATAATACAAGATTTCCGCTATTTTTACAAAAAAGAGTAGAAGCGACACAGTTGCCGGTCTGTAGGTCTATATGATAATGGCGCGAGCCTCCCCGCGCGCGCCCCCGCACACCGTCCGCCGTGGCCCTATGCATTTAGGCTCCAACATCTTCCCCCCCCTCGAAGACCATGGGATTTCGAGTAGATGCTGCTTCTTCAGGCCTGTCTGATGGTAGAGGACAGAGGTTGCTGATTGCACGACGTACGATGCCCTTTGTCGTCATGACATCCGCCACACGTGCGATGCCGTCTGCTCCAGGGTACAGCTGATGTATTCTACCCATTCGCCATTTGAGTGGTGGTAGATTTGCTTCCTTCAGAACTACCATATCTCCTTGTAGTAGCTCGCCTTTGCTCACGCGCCATTTAGCTCTTTGTTGAAGCTCCGAAAGAAACTCGTGGCGCCATCTCTCCCAGAAATGTTGTCTCATTTGCTCTATTTGCTGGTATCTGTTGAGTCTAGATATCTTTACATCAATCAATGCTGGTGATGGCAGTGAGGTTAGAGGTCTTCCGATTAAGAAGTGCCCTGGAGTTAAAGGTAATAAATCTGTAGGATCCGATGAAAGAGGAGTGAGTGGTCTGGAGTTTAAAATCGATTCGATTTGAACGAAAAGCGTAGATAACTCCTCGTATGTTAAGTGATTACTACCTAACGTTCTGTATAAGTGATGTTTGGCAGACTTAACGCCTGCTTCCCAAAGCCCACCGAAGTGGGGTGAGTAAGCCGGCGAGAATCTAAACTTAATTCCTTCGTCGGCGGCAAAAGAAGAAATGCATTCATTGCTTGAATTTAAAAAATGACCTAAATCATTGTTTGCGCCTACAAAATTGCGACCGTTGTCGCAGTAAATTTCGCTAGGCTTTCCTCTTCGCGAAATGAAACGTCTCAGACATGAAATGAACGCATCAGAGCTGAGATTAGACGCGGTTTCTAAATGCAATGATTTCGAGCTAAAACATACAAACAGACAGAGATAAGCCTTGATAATTTTACACCCTCGTCCTAATCGGTCACGAATCGGAAATGGTCCTGCAAAGTCAACCCCTGAAATGTCAAAACAAAAACTATGTGTCACACGAGACAATGGAAGATTCCCTATAATCGGATTTACAGTCTTGGCTTTCATTACTCTGCACAATTTACAGTTGTTTACTGTACTTCTAGCTAAACGACGACCACTAATAGACCAATAAGATTGACGTAAATTAGCGAGGAGCAACTGCGGGCCGCAGTGAAGGAGTCGTTTATGTTCATGGGCAAACAGTAGTTTTGTGAAGGCGTGGCTTGGATCAAGCAGAACGGGATGTTTTCGACTATAGGTCTCCGATGCCCTTTGAATGCGACCGCCTACGCGAAGAAGTCCGTTTTCATCTACGAAGGGTCGAAGAGAAAGCAATCGTGACCTAGAAGGTAAGCATTTTTTATTTTTTAGTAAATTAATTTCATATTCGAAGCATTCAGCTTGGTGTTGTTTTATTAAATGGTTTAGAGAAGATTCTAGTTCGTTAGCTGTTAAGAATCCTGTTTGTTTTGTGTCTTTATTTTTCAGGTTATTAATAAATCTTAGAACGTATGCTGTAGAACGTTGCATGATCGTGAATTTTGAAAAATTCTGAAAGTTCACGGTGTTGCTGAGGTAAGTGTTTTTATTATTAGTTGTAAAGCATGTAGTAGTATTAGAATTAGGTTTAGTATTAAGGTCTGTATCTGTAGTGTTAGTTTTTATTTCAGGTAGATTACTTGTGGGTTTTATATTGCTCGGCCAGTTAGACTCAGTTTCTAATAAGAATGAGGGCCCCTGCCACCACAGAGAAGCCTTGTGAATTTGCTTCGGATCGACACCGCGTGAAGCGAGATCCGCTGGATTCTCAATACCTGGTACATGACGCCAGGTGCCATATGATGTTAACTGCTGAATTTCAGCAACACGATTAGCGACAAATGTTTTAAGATCACGAGCTTGTGATGATAACCAACCAATTACCACAGAAGAGTCAGTCCAGTAAAATTGTTTTGAAATGTCTAGCCGCGAAGCCTTTAAAACCTTTGATGCTAAACGAGCTGCTAATAAAGCCCCACAAAGCTCCAAGCGTGGAATAGTCTGCGGTTTTACTGGAGCGACTTTGGCTTTAGCGCACAGCAGATGAACGTCAACCTTCCCGGATCTGTCGAAAGAACGCAAATAAATGCAAGCTGCATATGCATTTTGAGAAGCGTCACAAAACGCATGGAGCTCAATATCGTCCGGGTCTTCACTGAGGACACATCTGGGAACTTGCAGAGAAGATAAATTATTTAATCCAGACACGAAGTTTAACCACATTCTTTCTGTACCAGAATGAATGGTTTCGTCCCAGTTCAGCTTTGTAAGCCAGAGTTGTTGAAGAATCATCTTAGGAATAATAGTACAAAGACTTAATAAACCGAGAGGATCAAATAATTTTGCAGAGTTGGATAAAATTGTTCTTTTTGTCGCTACAGAAGGACATTGAAAATTAGTCGGAAAAATTAAGACGTCAGCGGCTGGATCCCATTTTAGACCCAGAGCACTGGATCGTGAAGTGAAGTCCAAATCCTTTGGTATAAGAGCACTTGGATTATTTTCGAATATAGAAGGCGCATTTGTGCGAAATTTTCTTAATGGAAAGCATGCGGAATGAAGAATTTCAGTAACTGTAGTAATAATGCGACTCAGTTCTGATTTAGAGTTGCTTCCTGAAAGAAAGTCATCGACATAGAAGTCGGATTTTATGAGTTCAGCTATTTTCTCGTCAGGACATTCTTTGGACAATTGTAACAAACACCGCGTGCTCAAAAAAGGAGCTGACGCCGTTCCATACGTTACCGTATTTAGCTGAAATATTTTTACAGGAAGATCTACACTATCGCGCCATAAAATCATCTGCAACGGGCGATGCTGAGATTGTACCAGTACCTGACGGTACATTTTCTCGACGTCAGCTGAAACGACATACTGATGTTGCCTAAATCGCAATAGGATCGAAAACAAATCGTCTTGGACAACTGGCCCTACGTACTGAATATCGTTCAGCGATATGCCTGAAGATGTTTCAGCTGCTGCGTCAAAGACACCTCTTGTTTTTGTAGTTTCGCTACTCTCTCTGACAACAGGATGATGAGCTAGATAACAACCCCGTGTTGGATTAGTGACTTCACTCATATGTCCCAGGCTCTCATATTCTTGCATGAACTTAGTATAATCATGAGCAAGTTTAGGATTCCTTTGAAATCTTCTCTCTAAATTAAATAATCTTTTTTCAGCTAGATGATAAGAGTCACCTAGGACATCGGGTGATTCACGAAGAGGTATTTGCACGTTGAATCTACCATCATCATCACGGTAAGTAGTTTCATTGAACAACCTTTCGCAATAATGTTCATCAAGAGATGGAGTCTTTTCTGTGGGTACATCCTCAAGCTCGAAAAACTTCGACAGCTGTTGTTGAATGTCTTTACTGAAATGACAAAATGTCTGATTGTTAGATGAGCTGTACAATTCCCGCGCCATTGGGCCAGCTATAATCCACCCAAATTCAGATTCTAGCAGAACGGGTTTATTTGGGCCTAATTTTATTTTATTTGGACCTAAAATGCCGAAAGAGATGTCCACTCCAAGAAGAATATCAATTTGAGACGGATTGAAGAAATTTGGATCAGCAAATTCAGATAGTTGAATATTTTGCGGAATGCCTAAGTCGTTAACTCGAATTTGCATTTGAGGTAGAATGTCTGTAATCAAAGGAAGAACATAACATTTAACAGACTTGGAAAAGGAATTTTTCAAAGAATTTACCACGACATCACAATGTTTCGTGACATTGATGACGGCATTATTAAGACCAGATACTGATAGTAGTTCAGTTTCAATGATTGATAAACCGATTTTAGCTGCAGCTTCTTCGGTTATGAAAGAAGACTGGCTCCCAGGGTCTAGGAGTGCGCGTAGAATGAAGGATTTGTCATTGTTTTTCACCTCGATCAGTGCTGTAGCAAGAAGAGACTGACCTAAGGAGACAGCAGACATACTCACAAGACAAGACCCATTTTCATTTGGTTGACTAGAAGCAGAGGGTAATTCAGGATGCATGGAATTACCAACAGAAGATGTTGTGTTTATGAAAGAAGCAGAATTATTCTCTAAATTCTGATTTTGATTTTGTGAGGTTGACTGGTTGTCATTCAAAGAAGACTGTTTATGTAGTATCGTATTGTGTTTTCGTTTACAGATGCGACAGCCACCGAGTCTACACTGAAAAGTCCTGTGGCCGCTACGAAGACAATTACCACATATTTGCCATTGAGATATCTTTGCGATGCGTTCATCTACCGGCAAAGATTTAAATCTGTGACAATCATAAAGTTTGTGATCTTGTTTGCAGGCTAAACAATTGCCGTTGCTTATGGATTTATTATTTGAACCCGAAGAAACAGTAAACGATTTTGATTTTATTAAAATATGACGTTTGTCTGATTTTACAGATTTACTTGCATGTACTGTTTCCAATACAGTAGCTCGTTGACGGAGAAAATCAAAAAATTCACTCAATTTTGGGGAATCTAAATTACTTCTAATCTCCTCCCAATCTCGTGCAGTTTTTTGGTCTAATTTTGCAGAAGCCATGTAAATAATAAGCGAATCCCAGTACTGCGTAGGCTCACCTAATGAACTCAAAGCGCTCAGATTTTTAGAAATTAAATCAACTAAGTTACGTAAATCTTTTTCTGATTCTCTTGTCATATTTTCCATTGAAAATAAGCACTTGATGTGTTCATTTATTAAAAGACGCTTGTTGTCATACCTATCGCGAAGAAGAGACCAAGCAATGGAATAATTATCAGTTGTTATTGTGACTGAATTAATGACTGACAGAGCGGATCCTTCCAAATATGATTTTAAATAATGGAACTTGCTAACATCATCTAGACTTTCATTGTTATGGACTAGAGAAATGTACATGTCGCGAAATTCCAGCCACTTATTGGCATCTCCATTAAAAGAAGAAATTTTTAAAGGTGGTAACCGTAAATTACTACGTTGATGAACCGGTGATGAGTGGAAGCTGCTCTCAGAAGCCGCAGTAGGTAATTTATTTTCGCAATTTTGGAGTATTTCCTGTGCCTTAGCGACGTAATTAAAGTATTTATTTTCGAATTCTTCCCTCTCCTTCATCTGTTCATCCCCGTTTTCAGCCAAAGATTCTATTTTATTCTGTAATTCTTCAAAAGTAAAATTCAAATCTTGTATTTTACTAAGTCTCAATGTCAATTCATTGTACTGGGTTTTATTTAACTTTGTATCCAAAAGCGGATCTAAAAACTTTTTAAATAAAGTAAGACGTGTTTTCATACGACCTCTTTCCGATACTAAACCTGATAACTCAGCCTTTAGAGCAGACTCAGTCATTTTGAAAGCGCAAACAACGCTTATGTGTGTATACCTGTAAAGGTAGAGTTTGGTGAAACATAATTTATTATAAGCAATTGTAACTGCTATTGTAACCCAAATTCATCGCACAATAAATCATTTCATTTCATTTCATTTCATTTCATTTCATTTCATTTCATTTCATTTCATTTCATTTCATTTCATTTCATTTCATTTCAACAATAACCTAATAAATAGTAACCAAAAGTAGTTTAAATCAAACCGTAAAAGTAAGTAAAAGCAATGAATACAACCTTGTTTACACCGCACGAGCCTTCCCGTATCAAACAATAGATATCTTGTTATCACAGGACTGGACCTTGACCTTGCGCTCGACCAGCTGATCCAGTACGAGATGCAAGGAAATACTTTATACTAGAAAGTACACTTTCTCGCCGAATTTCTCACGGAATATCCTGGAATTAGCTGTAAAAATTGGACGATTAACTAACTTGTTATGATTATAAGTGAAATAAGTACCTATGAAATATAAGGAGAAAGTTTAGAAATACTTTGATAAATACGGAAATACTTAAGGAAACCGTTAAGCTAGCGTTAACTAACACGTATGCACTGTCACTTTTCTATGTAAATTATTACGTTATTACGCGATATTTATGTGAAATACGAATGGAAATTAATGTAGACTATGTTTATTTAATGAAATACTAAGAAATAAGCAACTGATTACCAGAAATTAAGGCAAAATTAACAAAATTAACCTCGATTATAAAAAGATGTAGGTATGTTGTTAACTCACATTTAACGGCGAGAGTTAACTTAACCACGCGAGCTAAATCGACACAATTAGAACAAATCGAATCAATTTCGTACACAAAAATGATAGGAAAATGGATAGGAATGGGCGTACTTCCCTTATTTCGGATTGTTTCACCTCTTTCTTCGGGAAATATCGTCTTCCAGCGTAGTTCACAATCACGTCGGGGTCACCATCAAAATGTGTTGAATTTGTTGCTATTTTGGGTTTCTTGGGTTCTTCAAATGATGTAGACGACAACTTAGATGTTTAACTGATGATTTAATGTGTAACACGATGAAATAATACAAGATTTCCGCTATTTTTACAAAAAAGAGTAGAAGCGACACAGTTGCCGGTCTGTAGGTCTATATGATAATGGCGCGAGCCTCCCCGCGCGCGCCCCCGCACACCGTCCGCCGTGGCCCTATGCATTTAGGCTCCAACAATACTATTAGGAGATTAACAACTCAAACTGAATGACGTCTTAACTATCCAGTCCAATCCAATACAATCCAAGGTAAAACTAACTAAGGTAAAAAAATCTTTGACAACAGGATTATACAATAAAAAAATGTAGTCAAGATAATAGATCACATTTGACAGGTCTCAATATATCATAATCATCATAGGAATCTTAACTGCCTTCGTGGTCTAGTGGTCTGAGCCATGGGCTCACGATCCGGAGGTCCTGGGTGGGCGATTCCCAGGGGGGGGGACACAAAGCTGATATTTGTCTATTTATCACTTTGTGAGATTTTCCCCAGTTTGAGTAGGATAATGCAGGCTGAATCCACCTGATTTTCTGGAAGAAAACGGATTCCGTGCTTCGGAGGGCACGTTAAGCCGTCGGTCCCGGTCACTGTTTCTAATATGTAGTGGTCGTTTCTGGTCGATGTTGCTCCACGTCCGTAGGAACTACCTTAAAAACCCTACACGTGACCCCGGGCGGTGCTAAGAATGCAACACCGGCTAAATAGGAATATAAATTCTATAGCTTGAACGTTAAAGAATATCAAATGTTATCTTTTGTCGTGGCTCTACATAAATCTAAAAACGCATCTACCTATGCAAAAAGTAAAGAAATATAAAATGAAATTAAAACACAAATTGAATATTTTTTAAAATAGATTTATTAAAAAGAAAGTATAGAAGTTTGAGAGCCTCTGTCATGAGAAATGCGGAGAGTAATTGTGGTGTACAGTTCGCAACCATCTTCTAAGACTATAAAATTAATGATACGGTGAGCGTGTGGATCTTTAGCCACATAATCTACAATGGCAACTTTAGATACATCTGTACATTTATAAAGGTACTGGAGGGAATTTAGTTAAAACTAATTTAGTAATGTTTAGTATTTCTAGAGAGGAAAGTTCAATTTATTTTATATTTTCTTGGTAAGGATTTACTAAAATTATTTGCATACCTACCTAATTTTGTAAATCTTCTAGTCTCGAGAAAGAAGTAAGTAAGTAAGGTCCACAATTTATACAGTTTTATATTATAGATCTAGATTTAAATTTATTATGTTATGTAGGTATGCCATCACAAATTATTAAAATACCTCATTTAATTCATAAAACCAAACTAAGTTTTAATAAATAAATTACTTAAGTGTTAAATACAAGTATTAAAATGTAAAACTACTTAAAAACTTCTTAAAACCCGTATAAAGAGAACAATATTAAAACTTAAAAAATCAATATCCGCTTTATTGCTACAAAGCACTTTGCGAGCCAAGTTGAAACAGCAAAAGTTTCTCTTTATAATATTGATTGCTTCCACCCCAAAAGTCATCTCATTTTACCCTGTTCTCCCTCCGGAAACCCCCACACCCCTCACCCCTCACAGCATCCGCCATATTTGCTGAGAGAGCGAGACAGGTGTATTCAATCGGTCGAGAGCGAAAGGGAGGGATGTATAGGGGTGTGCAGTTTGAATGTTAAGCAGGAACAAAGAAGGGTGCCGAAAAGAAATCTTGAAATTCGGTCACTTCTTAGAATTCGCCCAGTTGATTGGATTGCAGTCGGTAGATCTGAAACGTAACAAAAAGGTTACTTAAATATATCGTTATCGTGCACATCTACTCATTTTAAGATCTACTTAGATTCGCAAAAACACCAAAATCCGAATTTTATTTTCTTAACTAAAAAATTGAAAATATGAAATATTTAGAACTAACTGCATTAATTAAGGTGTTATAAATAAAACAGAATAAACATAATATCTAAAGTAGAGTTTTTATGCAGACTGGATTCTGGAGACAGATATCGATTATTTCAAGAAAATAAATTAAATAATACCCGCAATAAGGCTCGTATTTATGAAGCGATCTCAAGATTGAGAACAATATGAAGTATGGATTTGACAGGCCGTTTTGTACTGAAACTACATTTCTGATACGAACTCAAGCTCGCTTTTAGTTTCAAATGCTAATTATAAATACTGGCCTAAGTGTAGGTACGTCGAATGCAGACCAACGACCCCTAAGAAAGTACTCGAGTCCCCGCTTCCTTGTCACGTTTACTACCCTCGTTATCGAGGACGTTACGTTGCGTTATTTGATCGCATTAGGGCGCACGACGCACTGTTAACTATGGAATTTATTATACTTAGCTACGTAAAAGCAATTTTGTTGGTTCTTTATTTTGGCTTCTGGAATTTGGAGGAAAAGGTTTATTTATTTTTTACGATGGCCTCACACTTGACTCTATTTTAGACAAATCAGTAGTGATAGAAAGAGAGGTGAAGTAAGCTCATCCAAACGTTTTCAAGGCATTGGCAAATGCCACTTCCACACTTTGACAGAACACAGCAGCTGTTTGGCACCGGACACTCTAACTCTTGAGTGCTGATTATCAATACGGGCCTACGAGTATTATCCAACAACTAACTAACATTAAGACCGCCCACATTTAACCAAAAGTAATTAACTAACTGCTACTATTTACCCTAAATTACGTAATATTACATAACTCCAACTAATGATGAAGGCAGTTAAAACAGCAATTAAGATAACTGAACGCACGTGTGTGTTTAATTAAAATTGAAACTGTAAGTTATATTAACTTAGGTGGTGCTGTGCCCTATGCGGGTTTGAAATTAAGACCCTCGAATTAAACAATGATTATGTACATGTACGTGTTCAATAAGTAAATGGTATTTGTAGGCATATTAATCTAGATAATTTTGTGCATGTAATAAAATCCAAGAATAAAAATTAACATTATAATATAAAGCTCTGCATACAATGTCCAACTTTTGAAGATGAGAAATCTCTTTATAGAAATGAGCAGTGCCTTTGTATTTGTTTTTTTGGTATTACGTATATTATTTTTAATTTTTTGTTTCACTTTAGGTATATTTTTTAGACAAATATAATTGCAGAGAGAATGTAATTATGTTTTCATTCATCTTCATTGTACAAACTAGTTGTAGAATTTTATATGAAAGAATCATAAATTATAAGTTAAAAAATTAAGTATGTAAGGCCCTTTATAATAATGACATATCTACCATAGAGGAATATAAACTACGCACCTACATACGGTATCTACCTACCTAGTTCGGTTTATGTAATATGAGTTATACCTATTTATTCCTAGAGTGCGCTAATCACCTTTTGCGACAAAGCGCGCCGCGGGCGTCTACGGGAAAAGGCTCGTTTTTCACTTACGGCGTAAATGTGTTCCGTAGTTTACGACCCGCCGGCTTCTAAGTGTAAGCCGTACCGACGGTGCAGTGGCAAAGACATGTAAGTAATCGCTGGCAAGATTCTAAAGGATTATATAAATTAAGTGACGAATGCGTTATAATACTGGGGATTTGAGATCCCCCGGATCAGCTTAATTAAAAGTCAGCTCAAAATATATTTGTTTTGTTTGAAAATTACATTTTGCAGATGAAATAAAAGACTACTGAATGATTTTAAATTTCTGTGTATCAATATGTAATGAAAATATATAACCATAAGAAAACTAAATATAACCAAAAAGCGAGTGACTCTAAAAACTAGCAGATACCGATATAATATTTTCGCTGAATAAATCGATAATAGAGATCGATAATGACGTTTTACCATGGTTCTACTTGTAAGGTTTACTTCTAATGTTTTTCACAAGGAGAAAAATTGCAAGTGTGTCGCATAATATTTGTTAATAAAATCTAAATTTATCTCTAAACTGCAGTTACCCAGTGTTGTTTCTAAAAGCGCTTATATACACTAGTCAGAGTGCGTATGGTAAGTGTAAGGCGATGTAATAGCTGTGTAAGGTCTCGGCAGCCGCCCTTTAACAGCCTCGTTATTGCGAACTCAAATTAAGTGTTATTTTTATGGTGATTTCTCTACTACTACTAAGTTGCTTTAAGTAGGCGTAAAACGTTTTATTAATTGAAGTAAACGCTGTCATAAGCATTTTTAATACCTACAACGAGACACTGCGTTTATTTGTTAAAGAGGCTGTTTAATTATGGCAATTTTACGGTGCCAATTAATTTTTTTGACTGTTAATTTTATTGCGTACGTTTAACTTTTTTAACAACGCCTGCTAAAGAGTTTAAGAGGCGTTGCTTGAAATTCCTAAATTTATATTCATAATTTTTATTAGTGGAAATAAGGCTAAGAAGAGTTTGTAATTTATGTTGGGGGATAGTACCTCGGAGCTGGTGGGGCTTAGCGGATATTTATGGCTGGAGCGGAGTCGGCCGTCGCGCGCATGTGCGAACTTGGGCCGCCATAAAGAGCTGCCTCATAAATTACTGGCAACTTTGTATGTGTACGCCGCCTTATACCCGGTCTCAGCAACCCTGGAAAATAACAAAATAAATATTTAGCTCGCTCTCTGCTAACCTAGTCGGCTATGTGTGTAAGTAGGTATGTATTGGGATTGAAAACCCTTTGTTTTTTTCGTCTAGATTTTTTACTCCTCATAACGCTTACTTTATCCAATTTAATGCTTAACAAAATAGAAAGATAAAATATTACATAAAAAAAAGACAAACGTGTTTAAAACAAACAAACCAATCAATAGAAGGTTGTGAATTGCGTCCTAATGGCTTCTATTTACTGTCTATAGGTATTATAACAAGGCACGTGCCTGTCTTCTTTCGACAATATTATCAGCAACAAAAAGAATAGAGAATTACATTGAAAGACACATGAAATAAAACGCGATCTATCTTAACAGCGGAACCTCCAACGATCCTTACATCAAAGAGGGACATTATCCTTTCTTCCAGTCGTCGTAAACCCTTATCTGGGAGAAAGCAAGGCGAGCGAGCAGCGCAATCTACATAGCGCTGATAATGGCAGAACCAGCCAAGCTTGACCTCCGAACCTTCCGCTGTAAACGGCTGAAATTGGGCGGCGTAATGAAAACGGGGGATCAGGTTTCTTTGGCAGCGATACAAGTAATCTTTGAGGAACGCAGTGGGCGGTTTACGAGCGGGCGGAGAAGGCTTTTATATTTATTAAGTAAGTTGGGCTTTCGGCGGTATTAATCCACCTTTATGGAGGGGTCTAGGCGCCTGCTGAAGTTGGTTTGCATCAGATAATGTGCTCAGGCTAATTGAATTTTTGCTCGAGACTGGTATTCGTTTATGGACTTGTCTATGAGACAGGTATGAAGTTTTCTGTTGATTACGGTCTCTGGTGAAAGCTGAAATATGTGATTAGGTTGGTGATCATTTTTTCAACGCCATTAAAATACTTACATTCCTAATCCTAATATAGAATAAACATGGTTAGAAAATTATATTATGCAGATAATTATCATATATCAAGCTGCGGTTTTATCTTTAGAATTGACAATGACCTCGCTTTATTCGAGTTCAAGTGAAATTTTGAAAATGATAGCCCTCATAAAATAAGATAGAAAAGTATAATTTATATTTCCGTGTTAAATAAACACAACAGTGATTCCCAGAATTTCTCTCATTATCTGAATTTAATGAGTCAAAAGCTCTACCATAGAGAAATATAATATACAATACACGCAGGCACATAAAGCTAGCCTTATCAAAAGTTTTAGTTTTAATTTTCATTTTTAGGGTCACGGCACACTGCGCCGCTTCGTATGGATAAATTGAGTGTGAGTTAAGGGTCGTACGTGCACGTTATCATATTTTACGGGGTAGGTGAAAACGCGGGCTTTTATTGGCCATTTTATTATGCTCTCTAGATTAGTAGCGGAGGTTGTGCGGAAATGGCAAAACCCTGAAGCCTATGCTAGGTAGGTAAGTGTAAATTGTTTGATTGCATGTGATTTTTTTATCAATTTTAAAGTCCGTATAAAAGTTTAATTCAGGGCGTGGCCTTTATTTGGAAAATTAGATAAAAAACGTTCTGAAGAAAATTAAAGAATAACTGATATAGTATCGTGAGGTGTTTTATGTCGTAACTGCAAGTAGGCACCTAATCTAAGCAATTCTTATTTCAATTTATTTGTGTAATAACAAAAAATGGACTAACTTTAGGATTACCATGACTCACCCATTTGTTTTTACGACCGAAATCCATTTATTTTTTATATTATTTTGTTTAATCGAATAGAAATTCTGGCGGGATAAGGAAACCCATTCTGCGCTATGACGCGTGAAGGAATCGGTCCGTATTTATGGGGGGAGTTATTGTTTGAAACGTCTACGTCGTAATTCCGGGGCATAAACTCTGCAGGCTTCACTTTGGCCCCCTCTTTGGGCCCCCTGGCCCCCAAAACTCCCCACCACCCGCCGGGATGCTGTTTTTCCCGTGCGAAATGGCCCGTTTGAAATTGTTGTTTTATGGAAGTTTTTAGTAGTTGACTTTGCTCCGAGGAAAATATAGACCAGCAATCTTTATGTATCCAAACCCAGAAACGGGACCCGAATATTAATCTCAGAACTACCTAAACAGCATTATTAGAGATATACTTATATGTAGATTTAGCTTTCGAAATCAGAAGAATGTTTTAAAACTTGACCCGAACGAAGACCCGAGTTATCTGAGAAAAATATTGACAGCCGGTACCGATAAAAACTCAAAATAACGACCTGTCACAAAATAATATACAATGAAATTATCTCCACCATTTTTTAAAGTTGGAACGCGGTGTGGATTGTCGATCGCTATTGGTCGACGGTTGACAGCTGGATGAAATACGCCGTCGGCCTGCCCGCGCGCAGCGGGTGACAACATGGTGCCACTAAAATCCCCTAATGAAATTAATTCCGTACGTTTTCGACTTGCTCGTAAATAATCCGAATATCTAATCCACTGATTAATGAACATTAAGAAGCTTTTTGGACTTCTAATCTTACTAAGTGCGTGCGGGTGTTTTGTCTGTTATGGACCTACCTACCAATTTAAGTTAAATATGAAGCTTATGTGTACGTCTATCATGCCAACGAGGAAGGTTTTTTGGATGAAGCACGATCGTTTTAAAAATCTAATATGTATTCAAAATCTAACTCTAAACATTTTTACAATGTTGACTCAATCGTCTCTATCGGTAGTCGACACGCTCTTATTTAGACCAATAAATAACAGACAATCGTGAAAAAAACATTTTTATGAGAGACAAATCAGGGTAATATAACTATTGGAACTGTATCGTAGCGTAATGCCTTATAACCTCAACTCTCTAGATAGGGGACATCTTAGCACTTTAAAAGCATTTTAGATAAAACCGCGTGCGAGATAGGCCTGCGGGCTTATTTACAACAAAATTACACGTTTATGAGGGACGATATCGCCGTATAGGGCAGTGGTGCTCAAATTGTTCAATTTGTATTGAAAAAAAATGAGATAAAAATATAATAATTGTATGCATCGAATTATTTAGATGGGCGGTTTTTTTTGGGTTGAAATTTTAATGGTAATAATAAGGTCAACCATGAGAATACGGTCAATAAAGTGAAATTAAATTCAAGAATACCTACTCGTATATTAAGAATGATCAAGGTGCTTGACAATAATTAGGTGTAAAAAGGTAGATAGTGTAGTTTTCCCGAAAAACTAGGTAGTTATATTTTTGACGTTGAAAAGTAAGTTATATTTTCTGCTTTAATAAATTACTGAAATTTTTATTCAAATCGGTAAAGTTTGAGCATCCGCGGCAAAAGGCTTACGATGTTGATGTGGAGCACTAAAGAACTGGTTTAGTGCGACTGATGATTTACTGGGTGCATTCCTCGAGAGACCAGCTTTGGACAGATTAGTCAAGGAAAACAGTCCTTTTAAAATGTAGAGACTACTTTTTTTACTTTTATCTAACTAAGGAAAATCTGCATTTTATATAAAATATGCAGATAAATATCCTGATTATAGAGCCAAAATATAACTTACTTTTCAACGTCAAAAATATAACTACCTAGTTTTTCGGAAAACTACACTATCTTACCTTTTTACACCTAATTATTGTCAAGCACCTTGATCATTCTTAATATACGAGTAGGTATTCTTGAATTTAATTTCACTTTATTGACCGTATTCTCATGGTTGACCTTATTATTACCATTAAAATTTCAAACCCAAAAAAACCGCCCATCTAAATAATTCGATGCATACAATTATTTATATTTTTATCTCATTTTTTTCAATACAAATTGAACAATTTGAGCACCACTGCCCTATACGGCGATATCGTCCCTCATAAACGTGTAATTTTGTTGTAAATAAGCCCGCAGGCTATCTCGCACGCGGTTTTATCTAAAATGCTTTTAAAGTGCTAAGATGTCCCCTATCTAGAGAGTTGAGGTTATAAGGCATTACGCTACGATACAGTTCCAATAGTTATATTACCCTGATTTGTCTCTCATAAAAATGTTTCACGATTGTCTGTTATTTATTGGTCTAAATAAGAGCGTGTCGACTACCGATAGAGACGATTGAGTCAACATTGTAAATGTTTAGAGTTAGATTTTGAATACATATTAGATTTTTAAAACGATCGTGCTTCATCCAAAAAACCTTCCTCGTTGGCATGATAGACGTACACATAAGCTTCATATTTAACTTAAATTGGTAGGTAGGTCCATAACAGACAAAACACCCGCACGCACTTAGTAAGATTAGAAGTCCAAAAGCTTCTTAATGTTCATTAATCAGTGGATTAGATATTCGGATTATTTACGAGCAAGTCGAAAACGTACGGAATTTAATTTCATTAGGGGATTTTAGTGGCACCATGTTGTCACCCGCTGCGCGCGGGCAGGCCGACGGCGTATTTCATCCAGCTGTCAACCGTCGACCAATAGCGATCGACAATCCACACCGCGTTCCAACTTTAAAAATGGTGGAGATAATTTCATTGTATATTATTTTGTGACAGGTCGTTATTTTGAGTTTTTATCGGTACCGGCTGTCAATATTTTTCTCAGATAACTCGGGTCTTCGTTCGGGTCAAGTTTTTAAAACATTCTTCTGATTTCGAAAGCTTAAAAAAAAAAAAATAAAAATACAAATATCTAATAAGTATATCTCTAATAATGCTGTTTAGGTAGTTCTGAGATTAATATTCGGGTCCCGTTTCTGGGTTTGGATACATAAAGATTGCTGGTCTATATTTCCTCGGAGCAAAGTCAACTACTAAAAACTTCCATAAAACAACAATTTCAAACGGGCCATTTCGCACGGGAAAAACAGCATCCCGGCGGGTGGTGGGGAGTTTTGGGGGCCAGGGGGCCCAAAGAGGGGGCCAAAGTGAAGCCTGCAGAGTTTATGCCCCGGAATTACGACGTAGACGTTTCAAACAATAACTCCCCCCATAAATACGGACCGATTCCTTCACGCGTCATAGCGCAGAATGGGTTTCCTTATCCCGCCAGAATTTCTATTCGATTAAACAAAATAATATAAAAAATAAATGGATTTCGGTCGTAAAAACAAATGGGTGAGTCATGGTAATCCTAAAGTTAGTCCATTTTTTGTTATTACACAAATAAATTGAAATAAGAATTGCTTAGATTAGGTGCTACTTGCAGTTACGACATAAAACACCTCACGATACTATATCAGTTATTCTTTAATTTTCTTCAGAACGTTTTTTATCTAATTTTCCAAATAAAGGCCACGCCCTGAATTAAACTTTTATACGGACTTTAAAATTGATAAAAAAATCACATGCAATCAAACAATTTACACTTACCTACCTAGCATAGGCTTCAGGTTTTGCCATTTCCGCACAACCTCCGCTACTAATCTAGAGAGCATAATAAAATGGCCAATAAAAGCCCGCGTTTTCACCTACCCGTAAAATATGATAACGTGCACGTACGACCCTTAACTCACACTCAATTTATCCATACGAAGCGGCGCAGTGTGCCGTGACCCTAAAAATGAAAATTAAAACTAAAACTTTTGATAAGGCTAGCTTTATGTGCCTGCGTGTATTGTATATTATATTTCTCTATGGTAGAGCTTTTGACTCATTAAATTCAGATAATGAGAGAAATTCTGGGAATCACTGTTGTGTTTATTTAACACGGAAATATAAATTATACTTTTCTATCTTATTTTATGAGGGCTATCATTTTCAAAATTTCACTTGAACTCGAATAAAGCGAGGTCATTGTCAATTCTAAAGATAAAACCGCAGCTTGATATATGATAATTATCTGCATAATATAATTTTCTAACCATGTTTATTCTATATTAGGATTAGGAATGTAAGTATTTTAATGGCGTTGAAAAATGATCACCAACCTAATCACATATTTCAGCTTTCACCAGAGACCGTAATCAACAGAAAACTTCATACCTGTCTCATAGACAAGTCCATAAACGAATACCAGTCTCGAGCAAAAATTCAATTAGCCTGAGCACATTATCTGATGCAAACCAACTTCAGCAGGCGCCTAGACCCCTCCATAAAGGTGGATTAATACCGCCGAAAGCCCAACTTACTTAATAAATATAAAAGCCTTCTCCGCCCGCTCGTAAACCGCCCACTGCGTTCCTCAAAGATTACTTGTATCGCTGCCAAAGAAACCT
>JARACY010002873.1:0-38264 GCA_029255725.1 Scrobipalpa atriplicella
ATGTAAAGCAACTATAAAAATGAAATCATAATAATAAGAAATCAACTCTCTTGAACAATAGAGTGAACAGGCATCTTCTGGGTGAAAAACTCGCATCGTCGACTCCGTCTCAGTCGCTTCCGACCTAGACTGGAGTCAAGAGCAAACTCATTTAAATAATAAAAAAAAAACAAAAAAAAACAGAGTTATCTACTTAACTACTAAAAAGTTTAACAAAAAGAAGACAGATGGCCAATGTAATTAGTACCGAAGTGCTCAAGAATAAAAGTTAGACGAAGTTCTGCAAATGCTCCAATTTAGCAAACCTGAAAGAGATTCACAAAGTTTTAACAATGAATGGCCTTTATTGTAACAAATTTCTTAAATACCGTGCAACAATAGCCACAAATTCATTTATAAACTTTTACTGCGGAGATAAAGGAACGTTTACTTACAGTCTTTAAATCGTGCAAAAAGAAATTTTCCGAAATTTCCATTATTTAAAAGAAAATTTTCATCAAGATTTATCGGCTTGTATATTGAGCACTTGTTGCTGTAAATTAATGAGGAAACAAGTTAACAAAAAGTGCAATAAACTTCGTTGAGGAAGCTTAATTTCCGGCTCGAAGAGGCTGACATTAATCAAGCAGAATCGCTCTCAACTCTCGCTTTTCATTACAGATGCCGAGCAGCCGGGATTACCATCACAATCAAACGACGGAATGATTCAATGCTAAGAGAATACCTTTGATATTATAACATGAGCTCAGCCATAACATGTTTAGGGATGGGTGACTTGAGAAGTAGGTGTATGTAGGCAGACATGTGGATTATTTATTAAAGTGGTTGTTCCATATTTGGAACAGGAAAGTATCAGTAAAATAGGCCGCATGCTTCGAAAATAAATTAGGCAAGAAGGATATGATAATGATCTATATTACTTTTAATTTAAATATAGTAAAATAAAAAACCATAATGGCGTAGAATTCACATCTTTAAGTCATCTAAGACTATAAGCGGTCTTTATGCGTCATAGTTATAATCTAAAGGAAAACCACAACACGATGCTACTCAACTCACTTTTTAAATAAACACTGCCAAAACAAAAGACGACGTAATCAAACCATTTGCGTCACTTTTCCTTTTTTTACATTCACAATTTCCTTAAATGTTATAATATTATGACAAAATTACGTCTTTGATTACATTCATTTAAAGCTTTTAATGTTGTCGGCTTAATATTTTTGTCGAGCTCTTAAACAAGACAAGCTACTTACATTTTTGTCTTTTTTTCCTACCACCTAGTTACATTTTTGTATCTTTGCAGCGTTTCTTTTCTTTTGTGTACATTTCATTTTTATTCAAGTACCTAGAAACGCAAGAAATTAAAAAGGCAGGGAAAGTCTATGCCTTCTTCATACCTAGATTAGATAAATCCTTTCTATAAACAAATTATCAGTACTAAAAACTAAAGATCATGATTTTTGTTGCATTGTGTTCGAAGTTTTGACAAACAACCTGCAATGGAGTGTTGTTGTAACTGCAAAATTAACTAAACTGAACCTGTCACTGAACTGTAGATACTGAACTAAGTACTCCTATTAAATAGCCGTAATCACCAGCATAAGGGCTTCTGATGAAATAAGTTTGGAACATCAGAGAGTATGCACACTCATACCCTCATGTGGTGGCTAGTATATTGTTCCTTCGTACATTAACCTGTACAGCAGTTTGAAGTGTCGATCAAAGTCGCGGGATGAAGTCAAAACCCGTTTGCGATCCCAAAGTTTCCTCATTTACATCACTTAAGACGTGGGAGGCTTCGGGGCGGTGTGATTAGCTCGCAGCTCTATAATAGTTATCTTTGCTGCTCCTGATTACAATGAGTCGTTTTATTGCCGCCTCCCACCTCAAGGCGGTAGATAGGGTCAACTCACCAGTGGATGAACACCTTAAGTTTTTTTTTACATTAAAACATTTATTTTATATGTTTTGATGATTCATCCGAATTCATGTTGTGTTTATTTGCAAACTCAGTTATTAATGAAACTAATTTCTGGATATTGTGATATCTTGTTTTAGTCTTAAGTCATAATTATTTTTAGTAGTATCACATTTTGTGTAATTTGGAATTAAAGTCGTTTGATATTACCTTCTCTTTTTCTTCTTCTTGCATTGGGTTAAGTCTTTTATGGAGTTCGGTTTCCTTGTAAATGGCACTACCGCAAACTGAAAGGGGTTGCTTAGTCAACGAAACTGATCAACTTTCACCAAATTCTTACAGTAAACGAAAAAATATTTGACCTTTCCACATAAAACGACAACGTCAATCCGACAATTTGTATGGAGAAACCATTTTCTGAAAGAATTTCTTTGTGAAAGTTGTTCAGTTTCGTTGACTTAGAAATCCATATCCTGTTCCTTAAACCATATGTTTTTGTAAAACTTGGCTACGTTAGCAAAAAAAATCGTAAGTAGCTAATGAGCGCACTACACTCGCTATTTCATTTGTCACAGACAAACTCCGAAAAGGTGGAACAGTGCAGCCATTTTGGAAATATTTGCCGTGAAAATACAGGTTTAAATGGCTTGTCCAAACTAATGGGTGAGTGATGGATGCAGGCACTCATATTCTATCTGTTGTTTTCGCGTCGGTTCGTCTGCTAACGAGGCACTATTATTGCTATAATGGACACCATTTTCAACAGTTACTGTGCTAGTAACTTGATCACTGGTTTCAGTGCATAGCTGAATTTTGCGAAGCGGTGTTTGTTTTGTCTTCTTTTACTAATTTTCGTGTCGGTGAAAAAATATTATAATATGTTACACACAATCCCCGAAATCCCTCATTGGCGGGAAAAAAGGGACACTCCGCAGATAGTGCAGTGCAAAACGCACAATGCGCGAAATGTCCTTTTATTTTGGCCAATGAGCGTTGTAAAACAACCACTCCGCGGACTGGTAAACACCAATCGGTTTTTAAAGCTTTTATTTAACTTGCACTGTATCTAACTAACTATGTGTGTTCGGGTGGAATCTTGCAACTCAATTTTGAAGCAGTTATCTTCAACCGATTGAGCTGAAATTTTGCACACTTATGTTAGTCCGGTGACAATGCAATATTATGATATCATCAAGCTGATCTCGTGATGGAGTTGACAGATATCCACTGGATCTCCCTCATGGAAAGTGATAAGATATCTAAATTTAGGCTCATTATATTTGTTGTCTTGGGCAGTTTCCATTACACATGATGACCAGGGTCTAATGATGAAGCCGACAGGTAGCCGTCGGAACTGCCACGTCCGAAGTGCTAAGATAGCCGAGTTCGGGCTCATTATATTTGTTGTCTTAAGCAGTTTCTAATACACATGATGACGAGGGTCTAATGATGAAGCCGACATGTAGCCGTCGGGACTGCCTCGTCGGAAGTGCTAAGATTCCCGAGTTCGGGCTCATTATATTTGTTGTCTTAAGCAGTTTCTATTACACATGATGACCAGGGTCAAATGATGAAGCCGACAGGTAGCCGTCGGAACTGCCTCGTAGGAAGTGCTAAAATAGCCGAGTTTGGGCTCATTATATTTATTGTCTTGAGCAGTTTCTATTGCACATGATGACGAGAGTCTAATGATGAAGCCGACTGATAGCCATCGGAACTACCTCGTCGAAAGTGCTAAGATAGTCGAGTTTTGGCTCATTATATTTGTTTTCTTGAGCAAATTCTATAACACATAATGACGAGGGTCTAATGATGAAGCCGAAAGATAGCCTTCGGAACCGCTTCGTCGAAAGTCAGCGATAGCCGAGTGTGGGCTAATTATATTTGTTGTCTTGAGCAGTTTCTATTATACATTATGACGAGCTTGCCCCTCACAGAAAAAAAAAATTAAAAGAGTTCGCCAAAAGACTTCAAAGTCATTGGTGCATCTCGTTTGGGGTGGTGAGAGGGGTTAACCACCCTCATAAAAGGAGAAAAGTTAAAACGTGTCTTAAAAGTACTCAACGTAGCGAGACTGGGGGGTTGAGGGGGGCTTGCCCCCCTCACAGGAAAACAAATATTTAGAACAGTTTTTGAAGTCGTTACCGCTATGGCGCATCTCGACTCGACTACCCCAGTCCCCATGTCGGCTTGCCTCTACACAGAAAGAGAAAAGTTTAAATGTGTTTTTAAAGTAGTCAACGTAGCTAGGTTGAGACAGAAAAAGATAAAATCAAAATCGTTTTTAAAGTCGTTGCCGCTATGCTGAGATTCTTCTTGATTGAGGAGAGCTTGACCCCTCAGAAAATAAAAAATATTTAAAGCAGTTTTTGAAGTTGTTACCGCTTCGATGCATCTCGACTTGCCCCTGACAGAAAAAGAAAAATTGAAATGTTTTTGATATTTTACCGCTACAATGCATCTCGACTGAGGGGATGGAAGAGGTCGCATCCGCTCCCTCACAGAAAAAGAAAAGTTTTAGTCTGTTTTAAATAATTAATTCACATGTGTTTTTGAAGTAGGTAGTTGTTGTGTGACTAAAATGTAAAAAATAAATTATAAGTAAAAAATCTTTTTAAAACAAGCTTTTATCTTAAATGCGCTAAAAAGAATAAAATAAAATTTTCCTTTAAAACTTTTACTATCAATTTACAACGTCATTACATAATTTTTATAATATAAAAGCTTGTCGCGAGATTGCTTAAAACTTGTGTAGATAAACAAACAAATCACATACTTAACCTCATAACCTGTGTTAAATCTCGCGACAAGCTTTTATATTGTAAAAATTATGTAATGACGTTGTAAATTGATAGTAAAAGTTTTTAAGGAAAATTTTATTTTATTCTTTTTAGCGCATTTAAAAAAATAAAAGCTTGTTTTAAAAAGTTTTTTTACTTATAATTTATTGTAGATAATGTTTCGGAGGCTGATTCTCATGAACCGTAATAGTTAGATAGCTGAAATTTTCACATTTGTTGCCATTTTTATAAATGATGTTACGGAACCCTTCGTGCGCGAGTCCGACTCGCACTTGGCCGGTTTTTATTAATAAAGGGTTTTCTCGCGCAAAGAGTCGTAGAGTTAATCTTGTACGAGCCACCCTCAGCCCCTCAGTTCTTAGCCTTTCCACGCTTGAGATACTCCAATGGGTAAACTTCTACATTACGAAGCGTATTTACCAGACTCGCGGCTTATGGCTTTTAGCAACAAGAATTATTGGCACCACGCTTTCGGAATAGTAGTAGGAAACTAGGGAGTAAGGAAGGACCATAGTCAGAATTATTATTTTCCACATTAGAATTATTATGTTGAGCTCTTTACCATGAAATTAAATGAAATATGAAAGAATGAATAATTTTTTCTTCAACATAGATTCCATGGAATACTTATTGAATGTCATATAAATCTACACTATACAAAATAATACGGGTTGCACTCCGGGAGTGCCGTCAGAAGTGAAAACTTGAACATAAACTGTAGACTCAATCGAAACCTTACCCGAATCAACCTGAATAATAAAACAGTAAAAAAAATTTCATCAGATGGCGCTAGTAGGTTTTTAAAACGCTGTAGTAACGTTGTGTTTTCTTTCCATGAATTTTCGAACCGCTCGAAAAGTCGTTTTCAGTGTTCGATTCGGTTCAAAAATACGACCCTGTCGATTTGTCGTTCTAACGCGAGTTCTCGCGAGTTTAACATTTTTTACCCATCCGAACTTACTTACTATTTTTTTTTTGGAAGTCGGTTAAAAAAGAAAAGAGCTGATAATATACTATTATCTAGTTACATGGGTTTTGAAACCCTGCTGATTTTTCAATTTTGCTAGAACTGCTAGTAGTTCTCATATCTTCCTCTGTTCTGTGACAAAGGCACGGAAATCAAAATCAAGACATATTTTTGTGTCTACATGAACTTCAACACTATGTTTGATTTGATTTGATAAGTGAAACAGAATCGAGTAAAAGTTAAATTGGTAAACACAATAAAATCAAACCCTTGATTCTAGGTCATTATTACAACCTCGCACGAAAGCGTTGCAAACGGCTCCTTGTTTAACAAACTTTTCAAGAGCCCGAAACTTTCTTATTTATTTATAACTTTATTATTATAACATTATTTATAGCTATATTCAAAGTCTACTTTCGAGCGAAAAAAGGGCGGCGTGGACTGCGAGAACGGAAATCAAGTTGTTTTTTAATAACTTAATCCCGAAAAGAAGGACTTAATCCACCTTTTATAAGGGAAACCATCTCAGATTCCTTGATCAAAACTGCCTAACGAGTTTTGAGTTGGAAATAGAAATGGATCATATTCAAAACAGGAAAGAAAACATTTCGTGTAGATGCAAATAGTCAAATGCATCACATTCACAAACCAATCATTTTAGTACCCTTTGTGACCTTTCCACACTGGTTCATAGACATCAATGGAGAAATGCATGACTTTTTTTTATTAGTAAGAATTTCATTATTGTCACCACAAATAAACAAATGTGAAAAAAAAAATCTCAAAATACTCATTAATTTACGAGTTATATATAAAGTTTTTAAAGTGGTTCGTTAAAAAGAGAAGTCCGAACTGACATGGTGACGTCACATGTCAGTACCGCTATACTTAAAATGTCGTTTCGAAGAGAGAGATAGATATTTAATATTATAATGGTATATCTCGGTGATTTTTTGATCGATGTTATGTTTTTACTATTGTTACTATTATTATGGATATATGAAATGAAAATAAGTTCAGATAACGAATATAATTTTTTATGCATCTACTCTATTCCTACGCCATACAATACAATACAAACATTCTTTATTGCACCAAAAAAAATTACAGATACGAAAAAAAAAAAACAGGAAATAACAGTAGTACAACACAGGCGGCCTTATTGCTAGGGTAGCAAATACCTCTGTCTGCTTCACGTTTTTGATACACGGGATTATTACCGCGATTATATTTATTGATATCTCGGTTACACACTCCATGGCCACAAGTAGACTGCAAGCAATTTAATAATTATACAGAAAATATGAGATACTGCCCTCGATTCTGGCCGCCACATTCTTAACTAATTTTAAGATAGCGCTGTCACTTTCTTTATTTTGAGATAAGAACAAGATAGCAAATAAACACATATGTTTAACGTTCCTAATTTGACATAAGCTGCTTTAAATAAGAACCGAGCATAGAGCATGTTCCTTATTTAATGTTAAATAAGCGATCTAATGTCATATTTAAGCAATTTAATGTCAGATTAGGAATGTCAAAGTCATGTGTTTATTTGCTATCCTGTTCTTATATCAAATATAAGAAAGTGACAGCGCTACTAAGAATTAGGCCCGTATTTATAATCAGCTCTCAAGAGTGACAGCGAGTTTGAGTTCGTATCAGAAAATGTCATTCCAGTACAAAATTACCTGTCAAATCCGCACTCAATATTGCTCTCAATCTTGAGATCGCTGTATAAATACGAGCCTTAGAATTAGTAACTGGACGGCGTGAATCGAGGCCTAGTTATCATAATTTCTTCTTCTACTCTGCTGCTGCATAGAAAGCAATACTTACTGTGGACTCGACAGACGCACACACTTCTGTATCTTTTAACTTCCGAGCGAACCTCTCCTGCGATTCAATATTCCGTTATTCAATGTAACCAACAAGCAAAATAGAAACAGAAAAGTGAACAAGTCTTGTGTACACACAAACACGTTACACACACGTAGTATGCGAAATCCAATTCCTATAGGTAGTTTGCAACACGGTCGGCCAGTGTTGCCAAGGCTTTTTAGTATGAAATCGCCGAAAAATTAATCTCAAGTCGCCTAAAAGTCGCCCAAGGTGAAGTAGCCTAAAATCATCCAAATATTTTACGAATAGCCTTTAGAGCTACTATTTTAAATACTGGAGACCTAACCCTCAAGACTCTACTTAGTAGGGATGTTATTTAAATAATTTGATTCGATCTTTGTACTCTTTCTGTGTAATTTGTATAATGTCTACTTTCTTTTGGTTAATAATTATTTTTCATTTCATTTCATTTTATCTTGATGACTATGATCTTTGATCTTAAAATCTTGAGTCAAAAAGGGTGGATGGTAGATATTTCCATGATTATTAAGAAAACCCTTGTGTTGGGGCTTATTTTGTTTGTAATCTTAATGAAATAGCCTAACTTCGCCTAATATTTTTTTCGAGGTGGCCTAAAGGCGACCAGTCGCCAAGGGCAATTTTCTATCGTCGCAGCACCCTCCGAGACTAGCGAAAAGTCGCCGCACTTGGCAGCACTGTGATCCGCTTCGACACCAGGCGCATAGAGAGCAATCTTGCGGCGAACGACGCAATATATAGGAACCTACGATGGTCGTCTATGGGCAAACACTTTCTACTAACGCCTCTTCGGAGCTACTTCAAAAGGCAAATATATAAGAAACGAGCATACCTTATTGGACTGGCATACAGTAGTCAGCAAAGTGGCCTAAATTATGGTTGTGAGCTGAATAACAGTTACAAGAAAAATACATAGTTCTCTCTCAAATGGCTCTCAACAGCTGTAGACAATAAACAGTTTTGTAAGTTCAGTAAACTCTATACCTACGCCGTACTTATGATTTATGCATCCCGTCCTATGCATCCCTACAGTTTGCTAAATTTTTATTTAAACATTTAATTATTAGTTTGCATCATGGCTGTCAAAAGAAGGCCCTCTCTATACCCGTAGGAAACACAAAAGTGAATTGTTTGAGTGTGCAACCGTCTTGAATAACACTTGAATCAATATAACCCAGCAGCGTAGTTAATTGATTTTACGGCTCAACTTCTCACTCCCACCATTGAACAAAGCCAAAGAAATAACTTCTCAACTTTAGCCATTCAGACCTAATCGAATTGGACCTTGAGTATTTTTTCTATAACCGCACATAAATACGTCGTCCATGAAAAATATCTAATTGCTATAACCTAACCTTCTTTTACTACCTACACCTCGTAAATCCCCCAATAAAAACTTAATTTAACATAGTAAAAATGCAATTTTTATTCTCCAATCGTCCGCCTTAAACTTTCCAGCGAGGGCCGTTTCTTACGAGAGTTATGAGACTAAGGAGGGGAATATTGGAATTTATTTTTATGAAGCTGGAGCCCCGACCGAGTTAATCTGTTAATATTGAACATTTTCTCCACAAGAGTAAACCATCCTATGGCTTAGAGAGGGAGAAATAAGGATATTAATATCGCGTGTGTGTAGTGGAGAGGCGATATGCGGACCCTCTTCTCCTTTGTGGAATTGAAGGAAAAGATATCATAAATTAAAAAATGTTCTAGCTACCCAACACTAATATGGTGACTTTCAGCCCGGATAGACTTTGAGATAACGTTGAAAAGGTTAATTTTGAGAATCAGATCTTAGAAAGGTACCTCAATTAAATTGTTATAAAAGTACCTATTAATAGTTCAACACTGAGGGGTTTACTACCATTATGAAATATTTATAAATTCTTCAAAATGGTAGTAAACCCCTTAGTGTTGAACTTGATGGTAAAGTCAGGCCAGGTATTTCAATAATCATCATTAATGGACATCTTTAATAGGTCTAAATTCAAAGCTCCCTTAACAGTCGCGTAAAAACTACAAAATATAAAAAACATAAATGAAGAAATGAAGCTTGCAAATACACCTTATTTTAAGATGTTCCTTACATAGAATGAAGGAAATTGTAGAGAAAAAAGACGTTGCTTCCCATCTCTCAATGAATGAAAAGTATTTTCGAAGCAAAAAGTACAATCTTTTGATTATCATAAAAATAACTTATCAATATTCTTCTTCTTAGCGAGTGGATTTTCGAGTCGAACGTATTTATTTTAGCTTTTAATATAAGCCATGATATTTGCGGTAGCACTCAAATCATATCAAATAATATTTATTATGATGACCTTTCAAATAAAATATTACACAAGAGCCATATATAAAATAAGAATTTATTCTATTCAGCCAGCGACTAACAACCCGAGAAAAAAAAAAAACAGTATTTTTTATCGTGAAAAGATTCAGCATACGACGTTAACGGCGCTGCTTCGCACTGGGTGTTGATTTATTGGCATCCATATCGACCGTCCCCCGCGGCGGATGAGACGTCTTGAGAACCCGTCACCAATAAAAATATGAAATACTAAATAAAAACGGACACGAATAATATCTCATTGGCCTTGATTCACGCCTTCCAGTTACTAATTCTAATTCTTAGTAGCGCTGTCACTTTCTTTACTTTGACATAGAACAGGATAGCAAATAAACACATGACATTCATAATCTGACATTAAATTGCTTAAATTTGACATTAGATTGCTTATTTAACGTAAAATAAGGAACATGCTCTATGTCCGGTTTTTATTTAAAACAGCTTATGTCAAATTAGGAACGTCAAACACATGTGTTTATTTGCTATCCTGTTCTTATGTCAAAGTAAAGACAGTGACAGCGCTATCTTAAAATTAGTTAAGAATGTGGCGGCCAGAATCGAGGGCATTGTCTACTTGGCCGTAACCGCATTGCAGTGGCGAGCGAACTTTCCATTCCTCGAGAAAAAGACAACTTATAACTATTCTCATTTCAGGAACATGCGTGGTCCAATAGAGCGGAGGTTATTTATGTCTGCGTTTTCTTTTTTGCGGGCGGGTCTGTGGGAGCGGATATAGCGGTAGGTACGTCCGGCCGTCCGGCCGTCCGTCTAGCGGCGGCGGACAGTGGCTAAGTGGTCTGTCCAGGCTCGCTTACGGGTGATGGATTGCACAGCCGTTTCTATAACATCGTCCATTTGGTCCTGGCTTTAATTAACTAGGCACTACGCCGCAGTGAAAAAGATAAACTAGACTGTGCTCTAGTATGTTCTAGGCTCAATTTTCATTGCCAAATTGGTGAAGCAAAATTTTTGGTCTTGTTACTTTTCGATCAATAAATATTAATTGAATATTGTAAAGTAAGTAAAGTGATATAAATGTCTTGGATTTAGTAAGTATCATCTAGAATAGAGCTTGATAATGGCATACGATTTTTCTTTTCAATATAAATCGAGGTCACGAAAGCATTAAACTTTGTTGAATAGTGAATAATGCTGAGCTATTTATTACCTAGCCAAGATGAATTATTTATATAAGTGAAGTGCAATGTTTTGTCTGTCTGTAGATAGATGTTACTATTTCAGTATTATGCTTATTAGGTATTTTCACAGAGTCGTTGAGAAGGTACGACGGATGATAAGATTAATATTATTATTCTATTACAGTTTCTACTAAATCAATACCTACGTTGCCTATTTTTTGTAAAAAAAAATTGAGGGCATCTAAATAATTAAGTTGAATGATATTTTGAAGATCATTTTCTGTATCGGTGTGATGGAAAAGATTAACAATTCATTTTTGATATCAAAATTTGAAACTTTTGCGAAAAGGAATATTTCTTGCATTGTTAAAAAGGCAATAATTTATAAAATAGGTATATCTTTTTTCACTCCTAAAAATGCATTCAGCTAGCTGCTTAAACTTTGTGACTTTTACTATATTTCTCTAAATATTATTATTCCTATTTTCTTTGTTTAGGCTTATTAATTCAGACTAGGTGTGATATATCATGGGAGCGACGGGACCTACACTTCTGCAAAGAAAACTTCAGAATAAAGTATCTTTTACAACTCAACTTTAGTTTTAGTGAGACAGAAAAAGGATTACTGCCGTCAAAAAACTTGTAGCTCAAAGTTAGGGAAGGAGTTTTTCAAAGGTTTATGAGAGATACTTTGGTCTCGTTTTATTTTAGTCCTTTCATTGCCGTGAATATTTAGTTTGTTGAAATACTACGAGAGAATCGAGAGATAAGGTAGGTGTGCCATTTAACGCCCGGTTCCCTATAACGCCCACTAGCCGAAAAACACACAAATAATTTTGATCCGCAATTTACTTCACGCGCAGACAGATTAAGCTAATAGAAACCGGGAAACGCGGGGGCATCTCGGCCGCACCGTTCTGTTGACAATTACACCCCACGCTATACAACACAGAGAAATTCAGGCCGTCACGGCACAGAATCTATAATAGTAAATATCTTCGATGTAAAAACTCTCATATTTAACTTGTTTTTGGCGTATTCAGAATACAAAGTTGGAATATATTTAAAATTAGATCTAATAAGAATATTTCATATTTCAACCATGGTTTCTGTTGCTCACTATTTAGTTTTATTAAAAAGCGCTAAATTCCTAATAACGCCTATTGCACCTAAGGGTTGGGCGTTATTAGGATTTACGGGCGGTATTAGGTCAACCGTGGCGTTTTTAATAAATAGTGTTTCCTACTTACCTAATTTTTACAGAATGGAAATATCGCCGCTAAACATTATAATAAAAAAAGAGAAAAGCTGCAATGAATGCAATAATAGAATATAAACTTTATCATTTTATTCAATCGGGTTTTTTTTTTACTTGGAATGGGTTAGCTCTTGACTTTAGACAATGACCGTGACAGAGTCGACGATTGAGCGAGCTAACCGAGAAAACGCCTGTTAAGGCACTGGTAGTCTCACGCACCGACGGAACACAGCAAGCTGTTTGGCGCCGGACTTCGGTGAGAGGGTGGTCGCGAGCCAGGCGGCCCCTTGCGAAGCCTACCACCGCTTTGTTGGGATCATTCAGCCGGACTTATTCACAGGCAAGCCTGTGTTGCCGTTGCCCGGGGTGGACCACTAGGAGGCAGATCTGATCCCACCCCAAATTATCAGTTTTAAGGCTTGTTAAGCTACTTACTTACCTGCTAAAGATAAATTCAAGCTTAAAACGCAGCTTTAGCTCTATATAATCAAGGCAGGTGCTAGGAATACCTAGCTGGCTCAAGTGAGCGTAAATCACTTAAATTGATGAGTCTGAGAGTCAACAGATGTTGCTAAGTAATCAAGCGTCTAGCGTAGTTCGCAGAATTTACCTAATACAATAATGGGTCATTTGAAATTGGGTGTAGATGCATACCTATCCCTTCGAGTGGCGCCGCCATTTTAGTCATTTACGCGCATTTGGCGCCTGTCCCGCTTCGGGAGAGAAAACAAAAGACTAATTATGGCGGCCGTCATTTTGCAAATTCTACCACGTCTGGCACAGGCCTAGGAAGGACAATATAAACTAGTCTTCGATGTTTAGAAAAACTAAAATTTTACTGCTTTTCTGTATTATAAGCGTAATAAAATGTAGCATTCTAGATTCTTAATTAAGCACTCTATCATATTGCGTACTGTAAATTATGTATAAAGTGTGAAAATAAAACAATGTCGTAAAGTAAAGATAGGGTCATGGTGTTTTTTCCAATTTTCGATACATAATCTACTATAATTCATTTATTATACTTTTTCTCATCAAAGTTTGTATTTTATTTACAATACTATACCATAATTTAAAACATACAGTCATAAAATCACTTCACTCCATACATTTTTTTAGCAGTAGGATCATTACAAGATTTGGGCCTTATCAGGCGCCGTCCTGTCGATGATGATAAAGTGACTCATGTTTCAAGATTATTACTGAGAGAGACGTTGCTCAAGTGGCTTATATTTTTTGTTTATTCGAAAGTTCTATTCATGTATTTAGCCTACACAAATATTTACATTCGTAAAGTAATTAGTTTGGCAGCTTGAGACATAAACATAAAGCCCTCGAAAAACGACTCGAAATAGTTACTCACAATTAATGGCCTGTAAAACAATTCCAGATTATCTTTTTTTGATACTGATAACATTTTATAAAACTAGATTTAATAAACTAAAGTAACGTAACAAAATGAAAACGTCTTAGTATAGAAAAATATTTGAGAATTTATAAACAAAACACCCAATTTCCAGGGTTAACTTAGCGGCGAACGAAATGGCCGCATCGGTTGACCTTGAGTGTCAAACGCCGTGTGGCATGTGTCCCGGTCCGGTCAACACAATGCCGGCAGTAATTTTATCACAAATTTCGCTAAATATTGATTAATTTGGATGAATCTAAAGTAGGAAATATGTAAATAGTTCTACAATAATTAGTTTTTTACAATCTTTTACACAAAAGTATCGTGAATAGCCAACAATAAATAGGTTTTTTGGCGGGACTAACACGGTTGCAAAGTCGGAGAGGTTGATGAATTAAGCATTTTTTTGTTAAAAATCCTTGAATCCACATAAACAATTACTTGAATGATGTGTATTACTTATCCATATATCCTATTCTTATTAGGTTCAGGCCGAAACACAACGAAATATACCGAAAATTAATAAAATACACGTACACCTCACGTACATAAACACTGCCACCTAACCGCCCATGGAATAATGATCATTCAATAAAATAAATGTCTTGTTGACATTTCTGTTGCACTGTAGTCTATCTTTGTTCTTTAAATATGCTTCAGTATAAGTTAGAGCAGTGCAAAATGCTATAATGCCGCCAAATTTAACGTTTAAAAAAGCACTTAGCTACTCTCCCGGAGCAGGCCGGTCGCCAGACGCGCGAAATAATTATCTCTCCCGGAGTGGGACAAATGCCACAAGCGCGCTAATTTCAAAAATGACATCTGCCATTTTATGTCTACTTCTTTGTCTCCCGGAGCGGGAATTTGCCACACGAAGGGCTATGTAATTAAGATTTTTTCTATAGAATCGTGAAACTGAACTACTTGACCCAAGAAACATATTTGAATTATTAAAAATTTCGTATGAGGAAGTTATTTTTTTTACATGAAAGAAAAACATTCAGTTTCAGTAGAAATTACCCTTAAAATATTTATATACGTAACATAAAATTACTCGATTATACGAAATTATCATTGGAAATTATAGGTTCGATTCATCATCTAGAAAAAAGGTTTTTCATAAATAATCGAACAGTATGTTCTTCTTCGGGAAAAATTTATCGGTTTTAAGTATTGGTTTCGCTTTAAAACGAATGAAATTTTACTGAAGAAGAGGAAGGGAGAAGGGAAGAGAGAAAATGATTGTATAAAAATGTAAATGAGATGTACCGTACGTAACGCACTGCAGCGGACCAGCGCGGCGCGGCAAAAACTGTCAAAATGTATGAAGTGAGATTGCTGCGCCGCGCCGCGCCGCGCCGCTCCGCTGCAGCTACGTCCTCGGTAATTTTAGCGAATTACATTATACTAAATCAACAGACGACTCAATAACTGAATACCTAATACTTGCCTAAGTCCTTAAGCAGATTAACAGTGACCTGAGTATACTAGGGATGGGAATGTTACCTACTAATATTATAAATTGCGAAGGTGTGTTTGGTTTGTTACTTGTCTAAATACAGCGATATTGTGGATGACGCTGCGGCTCTAGCATTTCTAAAGTTTCTGCCTGATATTACTTTTAGTTTCTACGTACATCTAGACAAAGACCCCATTGTGCTATAACAGAGTACATTCATAAAAATTATTTTCGTTGACTAAACTTATTTTCTTAAAATATCCAAAATTATAATAACAACAGTGAAAACAGAAACAAAATTTATCAAAAAATCACTGAGATATGTACCTACCTTTACAGAGCTATCTCTCTTTTCGCAAAAGTAGTATGGCGGTAAATGGGCAGTACTGCCGTGTGACGTCACATGAAAGCCTCGTAAACTAATTAATATTTTGCGAAAATTCTTTTAATTTTTTCTGAACTATTAATGAACGGCTTCATAATTGACGTTGGTGGAAAGTTCAGGCCGGGATCGCCCACTCTCGGATGCGTGTCCGGCTTGTGTAGTTTTTTAGTATCTTCACTTGTACTAATGATCTACAGAATACCTAAATCAACGGGTCAGCAAATCGTGTTGCGCTTACTCTCCGTGAGATTGTGTATTAATTATTTTGGGCTTGTGTATGACCTACTGACATGCAAAGCATGTTACTTACCTGCACATAAAGCAAACTATACTCGCTCTGGCATAACCCTAAGCCTCTAGTACACATGGGCAATCCAAATTTTATCCAGCCCGCGGAATAATTTTAAAAAAGCGTGCAAAGTCAGTAAAGCCTTTTTGTCGTCATAAAAATGCGATGGTAGCGTCATAGGATGACAGAACGGGCAAAATGCCATTGGTACTCGGTTAAGGAGTTTCGGTGCTTGACCAATTTGTAACATAAAATTTCGCACTCGCTTTGCTCGCAACCATAAATATTTTACTAGTACGTAGTGCGTTTTGTACGGGACCTCCGCCTCTTTACTTACTTTAGAATGCAATGGCAAAAAGTTTTGTTTTGATTCATTTTAAGGGATTCTGGGGTACATTACTCCATTTAATATCCCCAAGTGCCAACTGCCGCGTGATTTGATCCATGTTTATACGGCCTGCGACTTCAGGCCCGCAACAATTAAAAGGTTGACCACTCCTGCCCTAGTGGGCCAATAATGTAGTACTATATTAATTCTGTGCCATTAACGACATTCACCGTACGGGGCAGATTGTCCAATCTATCACGTCTCTTACTGAGTACTTCTGACGTATACATGATGGATGCATCGACCGAAGCGACATGGGAATTCATCACGAGGTATAAGATGTAGAAAGCGGATGACGCCGAGCTATGATAGAAATATTGCATTGACTGAAACTGGTAGCCTACCACAAGTTAAAAGGTTTTTTTGAACCCCATTTTAAGGCCGGTTAATTTAGTAATTAATAAACAGTAATCTGACACAGTAGCCTTCAAAAACGTAAGTCAAGCAAGAAAAAAATGTACTAAAGAATAGTACTGATCAATATAATATAGTATTTATTGATTTAACAGTTTATTTTACACAGTAAAATACAAAGGATAATATATATAAAATTAAGACATAACAGGTACAGCTTATTTCTAAAAAGAAATCTCTTCCAGCAGACCTAGGCTAGAGAAATAGCATTCTGTGAGTGACAGACAGACGGACGGACAGACGACGACAGACAAGAAGGCTTAATAATAGGGTCCCGTTTTTACCCTTCAGGTACAGAACCCTAAAAATGGAGCATATTTTGGAGTAAATTTTATTGGTCCATATACCCCTTTAAGTCAATAGGTAAAAAAAAATACCTTCTTTATAAGAATAAGGTGAAAATTCGTAAAATGTCTCTCTTCAGACTGAGACAAAAGCTTGAAAAATAATGGATTTGGATATTCATCACGTCCCGAGAAAATGGCAGGTGACGACCAGACAATGTGTTCTATTCTTCTCGTATTTATATTGAAAAATATTTACAATGGTTTCTATTCTAGCTTACTTAACTGCTTGAATTAAGAAATTAAAAATAGATAAAAATCGTCAGATATAAAAAAAAACGAAACAAGACCCCTAAAATTGTGCAATATAAAAAATAACAATGTGTTTGCTAAAAGATTTAAATGTTTCCATTGTTTTTTTATATCAGAGGTGTGAATGTAGGACTTCTTAAGTGTGTAATTCAGAATCGACGCCATTATTAATACTAGTAGCTCTTTCATTCCTTTGAGAAGCTTCGATAAAAATCAAAGGATGAATGACCTATACCAAGTCCAGAGGTATAGTGTATAATTACTTATAAGTAGGTATAATAATATCATAAATACATACATACAGGGGTTAGTTTATCTTAAGATAGACAAGCAGCGATCAGCTAACATATTTTTATCCCAACTTATTTGTCCTATATAGTTATGTTGTATTGTAAATACATACATATAATCACGCTTTTATCTTTAATGGGGCAGAGCGTAAAAGACCTAACCAAAGATCGTTCCGCCATGTCTGACAAGTTTTGAGGGTTAATTCCAGATAGATCTGTATATTGCTATTGTGACAGGTTGTCAGCCCATCGCCTAAATTACAATACTGAAACTCTCAAATCCCTTACCTGATTTTTACAGCATGCCCGGAAGGAGATGCAACTGGCATATTATTCTATGTTTCTCTATCACTCCCAGTCCAGCATGGTAGTAAATCAATGCTCAAATTTCATTGTTCCCAAAATTAAGGTAAGTAAATGACCAGAAACCTTAAATTCTCTAGCCAAAATAAATTATATATCCCGAACGCGTACAAACAAAACACACAGAACCGCAATATCAGTAGTTGTGCGGAATCAAATCAATTCCCAAAATGAAACTGGTCGGATTACAATAATATTATTTTCCAGTTCCATTGGTTGGAATACGAGATGATATATTGCATCGGCTTTTTTTTATTCATATGCTGATATTTATGCATATCCCTCCGGATTAAGTAAAATATGGACTGTGGTGTGGACGCTTAATATTATACACTGGAAAAAGTTTATTTGATTAATTCGCGCAAGTACAGTAAACGCAGCAGATAATTATAATGTTTATTGTATGATGCTAGGCTTTTTCAAGACCATAGAAGGCTAAAAAAGCCAGTCTGCTTTAATAATATAATTATGATTATGAACTGGGTTTAATATTTTTGTTTTCTAATGTCATCTCATAGTTCTTCATTTCATTACATTCGGGAAAGGAAATTTCAATGAGAAGAATATAGAAAAACCCAAACATTCTTGGGAACAAAGTACCTAGCAATTAACTAATTTTTGCATTCAGATGGAATGGAATTCAATAACATACCATATTATGGAATTTATGTTGTAGAGTAGAATGAAATGAAATTAAATATTTGGCATGCTTTGTATTTGAAATATTCGTGTTCAGTTTTCCCGATTGCTAATACTTTGAAATGTTCGTCTTCTATTATCCCGATCATAATACTACAAAGTTCGAGACCAAATCTACTAGGGGTCGTATTTATAAAGCGATGTCAAGATTGAGAGCAATATTAAGTATGGATTTGACAGGCCGTTTTGTACTGAAATGACATTTCTGATGCAAACTAAAACTCGCTGTCACTCTTGAGAGCTGATTATAAATACGGGCCGAAGTCTAAACCCTAGGCTCGTATTTATAAAGCGATCTCAAGATAGAGAGCAATATATTAAGTGCGGATTTGACAGGTAATTTTGTACTGAAATGACATTTCTGATACGAACTCAAACTCGCTGTCAGTTTTGAGAGCTGATTATAAATACGGGCCCGATTTTTACTTAAAGTTAAAACCCCGTAGTGTCGGAACTGTAACTTAAAGTGAAATCGTAACATAGCTTGGAGTAAACAAGAGATAATCTTTAAAAGTTTTACTATTTCCTTTTGTGCCTTGTGTCACAAATAAGTAACTTCAGTTCAGTCCAGTCAGTCTCGACCTGTCTATACTGGGTGTAAGGGACAGTGTACCAGGAACATATAGGAGTTGTTCAGTCAACGAATATGCCAGAAAATTCCTTCAGAAAATAAAAAATTAATACTTTTCCATAAAAAATTACCACCTCGATCAGACAATTTGTATGGCAAAGTAATTTTTTTAAAACTAGGATTGCAACCTATATTATTATATCACTCAAGATATTTATTAGGTTGTGTTTTTTTTAATGTTGTGTTACTAAACGGTGCACTTGCGTTTTATAACGTTGAGTTATCGATACAATCTTTGCGGCCCATAAACTGCTTTTTCTTTGCAACTTGGCAGAGTTTCAAACGAAACAACAGATTATAACTTTGTTACAAATACCTAACTATATGTTATTTAAAATTTCTTTTATTCTTACAGCGGCTGGCAATTTTTCGTTTTATTTTATTTCGTTTTTTGCAGCGTCTACCATTTTCCTTGGTCTGCAGTGTTATCTAACTGTATCTAACCCACATTTTTATTTATTGCAAAGTGGATTGACGCATCGTTGGTGGATTGGAAATAAAAAATAAATTCCAATTCCCCGTCGCGCGGTTCGGACACCTGTTAATAAATCTGGTTGCTTAAATGCATAAGGCCGGCTGTGCATCAACCAATCTAGAACGTTCTGGAATGTTCTAGAAAGTTCTAGAAGCCTCTGGACCCGATACAGCGCGGCGCGACGTTCGAATGCTGACCCCACATTCGTATCACGTCTGACCGACATCCGTTCCACCATTTTCTTGAGAATTTTCCTTCCCTAATGTGGTAACTTAGACGGTAAAAGAATAAGATACCCGAGGTAACATTCTATCTAAATTCTATAAAGGAATTAACTTTGTGAGTTGGAAAGTTATGGATCTACGTATCTTTATCAGTATAGGAAACCAAGTAGGCAATGAAGATATTAGTCAAACACTGAACAAGTACAGTATATGTAGAAAATAATGCAAGGGAGCGTGTTTCTATAAATATTTATTAATTTACGTCAATTTACTGAATTAAATGACGTATTACTTATATTTAGTCTACATTATTAATGTCCAAAGTGGTTAGTTATTCTGCTTAGTGTGTCGGTCGATGGCAGACACGACACTGTTGCAGCCCAGAATTTGGCTACGTTAACAGCATTATCAGCCGCTGTCTTGAGGCCCTTGAAGTGGTTAGTTATTTTTAGATACTAAAAGAAAAAAATCATTAAAGTTTGTTTGTACTTCACAAAAAAACAAACAGGGGATTTCTTAGGAATAGAAATGTCAGAAGTAGAAAAAAACAGCCCACTCAGTAATAAAGAGAAAGCTTAACATTCCCAAAACTCTAAAAACGTACTAACTTCCCTTTGTCGTCTGCAGTAAAAGGCATAAATATAAACGTTTGCTCTGATTATTTAAGGACAGGAAGTCGTACTAAAGTGGTCTTTTGTTTGAAAGCAAAAATACAGCTGTTTCCGTCGAGCAAATTTAAAAATATATGATAATAGGCAGGTTGCACTGACTGCTGTATAAATAAGCACAAAATGCACTGGTTTTCTTTTGAGACAAGAATAAATACATGAAAAGGATTTGCGTACAATTGTAAATTTCAGTTAATAGCCTGCAGTTTTTCGTTGGAGACCTAGATATAAGCTATGTAATGCAAAAACAAAAAAAATGTGACACGGGGCACTGCCTGGGCAGGATTTATTCGTGTTTGAATGCATTTGCGGATTGATTTTTCTATTATTAATTGTGTCGTAAAGGACTGGTGGCGCATAATAGATAAAATAATTACAAATTTGAAAATGTACGCAAATTAACAAAAGAGTTGGAATACCTATATTTTATATTTTCTGTTTTAATATTTTTTATAACAATGTAGACTGTCTAAGTTATATCTCTATTCCAGTAAAAGCTTTAACAATATCTTTCTTTTCATTTTACATTCTCGAATAGCAGAAAAATTACTCTAACAAGAGAGGAGCTTATCTTTGATTACATAAACAATTTCTCAGAAACATGCTTACTTATGAAAATACAAAGACCGTACAATACAAGACAAAAGTGGCATAAGATAACGGCTGGGCCTTTGTTATGGGGAGGTATTATCTGGCCGTAAGAAAGTTACGTAAGCATGAAATGTCAAAAACAAGAAGATCCGCGGAGGCGAAACCCTGGGGTTTAAACCGCTACGTGAGCCGGGTACGACCGGTTATAACCAGTTTAGTTCCAACTCGCGGACCCAGGCTGAATCGCAATTAGAGATAGGCCTTGGATACTCGAGACAGCTAAGCAAAACTCTCAAATTATAAATTCGCGACACTTTTGTAATCTTGGGCCATGTTTTATTATGAAGATCACGGTACAATACTTTATTGACATCGGTGAAGAATTTAACTAACATTTTCTGTTGTATAAGTACCTCTAATATAGTTTAGTTTTATAGATATTTAACAGACATCCTATAGCTAGTATAGAAAAATGTATTTTATACTGTAGGCAGATAAAACTAAATAAGTAATTGGTAATATATAAAAGTTTGGATAAAACCTCAACACGAGAGTCGACCGACACGAGTGCTCATATGAAGAACTTCCACACGTCCTTCCATAACATACGCTTTACTTAGACTAATAGCGTGGGATATGAGCGATGTTGCCATTTTACCTAAAAACGGAGAATTATTGCTACTTTCAGTACTTTTTCTATATCTCAGCGCACGTCGATGATAAATAGAACACATTTTATGCGATATTGCGTCATTACAGTAATGACGGCGTAAAAGAAAAATTGTTGTTTATTTATCTACCTCCAACACACAATACTGGTAGCGTTTATTTGTTTATTTCATGGCGCAACACCTGTCGTATACCTATCTTAGGTATGTCTGCGAAATAATATGGTACCAATGGTTCAGGATAAGAACTAAGGGGACTATCATAATTCCGGGAACAAAGACAGTGAGACAATGATTCCCTTGCTCGTAACTCCATGCTTGTAACTACCGAGTCGTCAAACTTCCTTCGACATGTTGTAGCCGAGGGTCTGACGAGGGCTGGATCTTTGTCTCACGCATACACCGTCAAAACAATACAACAATAAGCAACTTGAATGGAAATTTGACAAGCTCGTCGATCTGCTTACTATCGATGCTGATGGGTCGTCAAAAACAAAACTTGCTTGCTTGCTGTTGGATAGAATTCATAGAAGTCTCCGCTCCGAAAAGTAGCGAATAATATGATTCCGTGCAGCGAAGGACGCGAGACGTGACGCGATTATGAGGCCATAAATCTTTATAGGTCTTAGGGGCGCGAGACGTGGCACGCTGTCGCGACAAATTACGGGAAAAATAAATTTCCGAATAGTAAGCAAAGCTCTTGTTAAAAGAAGGAAGGTGACAGCTGGACAAACAGATTGCCGGCGGCACCGGCCGCCCCCGTACCATGCTACGCCGCGGAGACAACGGGGAATGTGTTTTGCCAAAACATGGCTCACTTTCCTCGTGTTATTATTAGTAATAGTATAGTGCATCAAGATTACACAATTTTACATGTTAAATTGATGTGGTAAGTCGGTTTTTTGTCGAAAAGGTCAAGAAATCCCCCCGGGGTGGTGGTCAAATACTTACTTGATCATTGCCCTCAAAAACAATTTAATATTTTGACTAAAAAAGTAAACCATTTCTAATTTATGAATCTCAGTCTAACCTTTATCCAAGATTATAATTATTTCTAGTCTGCAAATGAAATCTATTGCTTGGAAAATTTAATTCAAATAACAATTTGATAAGGTATTAGGATCTCTTTGTCTGTCAGGTCCAGTCCTAGGCCCGTATTTATAATCAGCTCTCAAGAGTAACAGCGACTTTGAGTTCGTATCAGTAATGTCATTTCAGTACAAAACGGTCTGTCAAATCCATACTTAATATTGCTTTCAATCTTGAGATCGCTTTATAAATACGAGCCCTAGAGTTTTTATCTTTATCCAATTAACTCGGCTTATTATGAAACAGCTATTACGAACATAAGGCACGTAAGTATCCAGAAGTTAATATGGCGTCTGCAAAATATTTTGTCCATATGTAATTTAAAAGCGTTTTGAAAACTTATTCCATTTATGTTAATACACAGTGCGGCATGGACCTTGCTTTTTAGCTGTTTCCTTTAGACCTGACTTACATTTTAGCTCTTTCTGAAAAAATCTTATTATTGCAATACAATACAGGGTGTAAAAAATGTAACTTACTGTGTTCCTTTATGCCAATATAAGATTTGAGAATTTCGCATGGTTAAAAAAAAAGAGGACTACCTCGATCCGACACTTTGTATATAAAAAATTTATGTGATTTGGGAAAGTTGTTTGTTACCGTTAGTAGAACATGTGGTTTAAAGGAACGCTGTCCTTTTTTACATCCTCTATAGTATTGTAGTTGGACCAACCAGCTATTCTGATTTTGATAATATCGACCTCCATCGAATATGACAGGCTAGCATGTCTGTTTACGCTGTCCATAAATATTAATGATAAGTGACTTCGACATTGAGGAAATGTTATGAGGATTTAATAGGATGCCACGAACATGAAATGTTAACGCTTAAACAATAAACTTCGTATAATACAGGGTCCTTCTAAAATAGTATCTGAAGTGTAATAAAATTACTTCGGGAAGACAGAACAATTCGCGCATATTTTATCAAAGACATCGCACAACTTATCCATTACAGTTAGGCGTAACATTATCTATGCCGCCTAAAATATCTACGACGCGTAGCACCTCTACGACACGTAGCACTTCCACGAAGCGTAGCAAATCTACGACGCGTAGCACCTCTACGACGCGTAGCATCTCCACGACGCGTAGCCGTCCAAGCACGTAGCACATCTACGACGCATAGCACCTCTACAACGCGTAGTATATCTACAACGCAAAGCATACATGAGTACCTCTCTCGGCAAATTCAGGTCACATAAAATCTCATGTTTCCATTTAAACAATAAACCACGTATTATATAGAGCAGTGGGCTGTATACCCCGCGAGTCACGTGTCCGCGCGCCGCGCCGGCTGCGGGTGATCGCTAAACCTTCATATTTTCTCTTATAAGCTGCCTGCAGACGTCTGAAAAAGACCAAGATTTAGCACCAGACGTTTCGCGATTGTTCCGTCATATATTCGTAATATTTATTTTTATAAACTGTTGCAATTTTGTTATGAATTAATTTTTTTATCCTTATTTAGGATTAGGTCTGGTTTCCCTTCTGGGTTGCGGAGGTCAGATGGCAGTCGCTCTTGTAACATTACCCTAGCCTAACCTAGCCCTATTTTTTTTTTTTAACCCTAATTTAAGAAAAGAGAAGTAAAAGAAATTGAGAAAAGTTAAATGTTGAAAATTTAAAGGACGATTTTTTGTAAATGTAAAGATGAAATTTAAGATACGAAAACTTTAATTAAAATTCTTCAGTTGCAAGTAAATCACTTCAAGGAAATAATTATTAACTACACTAAAACGCGACACTAATCGTAGATAGAGCACGGATCCATCAGACACGAATCCCAGAAGGCTGGACATGGACAAGGCTGAAGACACTGTAAATAGAGGAAAAGAAAGAACTTAAAATAACAGAATTGGTTTCAATTTAATGAGTTGAGATTAGTATTTGGCCAAATGAACGTCTAGTGGTATAATAGGACCTAAAGTTGCGAACCGCTGTTGTAACCCCTGAACTTTAATGACTCGAATGGTATAACCTACTTTGCCTAATGATAGTTAAATAGAATAGAAAATACTAAACTTACGAAAGTGATGATGAAGATGAATAGAATAAAAATAATCCTAATATTTAGCAAATGTTCAACAATAAAGATTTTAGAGGGTGAGGAAGACTAATAATCTTAGCATTCAAATATATTGTAAGAAATTTGCTGTTTCAAACAAGATAAAACTACAACAGCATTTTTGTGTTTTTGGTAAAGCCGGGGCACCGCCCTTTCCCGCCACCGTGCAGTGCTCCTCGTCAGCCAGACTCTGGACAGAGCTCCTCCAATATATTTAATCCTGATATGAGGGGAAGTATCTTTAATTCAAGTCAAAATGCAATATTTTTGTCAGTCAGTCTAGTCTTACTTTACTATGTATACAAAAGGACAAGAGGGTATATCCATCAAATCTAGGTTTGTTCCTGAACCTAGTGTATGGTTAAGGTATTCCAAATGAAAACCTTTCACATTAATTCATTATTTAATTTGAGTATAATGTATTTCATTTTTGTATTTAATGATGTGGTAACTTTAGTTTTACTGTGATTTTAATATCAGGATTTCTTTTGAATTTACATTTACTGAGTTTAATGGAACAAATGAATTCACGACGTCTAGATTTACTTGTTTACTAGAATTGTGAATCTATGAAAATATATATTTGAAAACAAAAAACATTAATCTTCCATTACAAAATCAGAAAGAATCTATTTCAAAATAAAAGAAAATGAAAATATGAAGAGAATTTTCTGCAAGCAAAACATATTTGAAACTTTCGCAGAATTTACTTTAAATTAAAGGTAAATATTTATTTTCAACCTTCTACTAAAAAGGTAACATCAATTTTGTATTTGAAAATTGTCAAACCTAGTTTCCTTGAACTAAGTATTAAGAAATGGTGAATCGAACTATACTTGTATAGTTTCTCATTCTTTATTTAGAGAAAACTATTAAGGCTTTGTCTTAGCTTGGCCTAGTAAGCTCAAATCCAACATCACTTTCATAAAAGTAACTTCTTTATTTATTACTTTTGACATTGCAAACTTTCTATGCAACTCCGTATAAAATGTAAAAGGCTGGTAATAAACATTTGGTTAAATAATATCAAAACAATAAGAAACTTTATACGAATAAAAGTTACGGAAATGTAACTCACTAAATGCTTAAAATTTCCACTGCTTGGCATTTGAGTATGGCCTTGAATCTAAATATGACATTCATTCTAAATCCGTTTAAAATGTTAGTTAGATAACTATTACTAAAATGTCATTAGTAAAATTGCTGATGAAAAAATATTCAAAAAATGGAATTAAATATTTCCTGAATTAGCTATAAAAAGATGTATCAAAAGATTATTAAACTTTGCATTTCTGAATTTTGAATAATATTTAATTGTAGGCAAAATATGTAGATGAACATAAAATACTGAATAAAAGTAGATATTACCTTTTCAAAACTGTAAATATCACCCTTCTGGTTGAAACATCCACGTCTCGGAATCAAACTGGAACTGCAGTACCTAAATAATCTAAAATAATAATATCCGTTCCTATCAGTAGTAGTATCTTTTCAAGATTCTCGAAGATCCGCCAAATTCCCGGAATGTCCACCTAATATTATTGAAGCTTCGAATTCCCGGTAGGTACACCTAATATTCTTGAAGATCCATCGCATTCCCGGAATGTCCACCTATATTGAAGATCCGTCGAATTCCCGGTAGGTACACCTAATTCTGATATCAATATCCTAAACAATCTGGCTATACTACTAACAAATTAACAATAATCTAAAACCACGCCTCAAATATCTGCAGGGTAAATCTAAGAACAATGTATCAACAAATTCGAACTATTTTTGAAACTATTTCTCACTAATAAAAATTGTACGATTTAAAATGGATGAGTGACCGCTGATGGATGGGTGACCGCTTCTCACGTCTGACTCGAACTAGCTTAAAAGTAGTACAAAAGTTCCGCAACAAGATAAATAATTTCTGGATATCGACATGTCGTGCTACTACACCGCCGAATTTGCTATGGAGGAATAAGTGCGACTACATTTCTTACAAATTTACGAACTTACATTTTACATACTAGATTGAATGTAGGTCAACTTTTCGTTCCCATGACGTGGCATACCTGTGAAATATTAATGGGTAGGTACTTCCTATTAGGTAGACACACAAATTTACACTAATCTACTGAAATAACGTCATACCAAAACGTACCCTCTGACGCACAAAATCCTGAAACAATCCTACTCTGCAAAATAACTAACAACTATATCGCAGTCCCGTGACCTAACGAGAAACTATCCCGCAGACGAAAGTGTAAATAGTTTAAACGAAATCGAACCTACGACCTAGCTCACGCACTATGAGTACCGAAGGCTCTAACCAAATGCACCTACGAGGCAAAGCGCGCAACGTACTACCTACTGTTCCGACCCGCACGTCGTGGTTTTAACTACCTACAGTTCCGTACTTTTATTTTCGTTCAAGCAAAATATAATTTCTTAAAAATAGGTACACTTAAATCACAGCTTCACACAGATACAATAGAATAAAACGTATGGAAAATTCCTGAAAATGTACACATAAAATTATCGTAGGTAGAACTCACAATCCGAAGTAAAAATGTAGAATGTACACGGAGATAAGCTAAAATACATAACAATAATGTAGAACCAGAATATCACAGATTTTAAAAAACATACTACAAGATTTTAACTTATGAAAAATGTGAATTTCATTTACGTAGTTACAATGACTAGGAAACAAATATGGCTGACACGGCTTAGTACCGACACTCATACTCATACGCTTTTTCTTACGTTACGCGATTACTAAACTTTATATTGCACTGTTATATTCTGTATCTACGAAATATAAGGAAAGATCTGACCAGATAAATAGCTGCAGACGCCATGGCACCACCAGCACCCGTCGCCTTCCCTGGAACCAAGAAGCCTCTTCCTAGTTGCGACCGTCGCTCCCGGCGCCTTTCCCAAAGTGTCACCACCGCATGTTTTTCCAAGGAAGCGTCTGTGTAAAACGACAAAATTACGATTACCACGGAATACTTGAAAATCGCTAATGAATCAAAACTTTTATAATTCGTCGAGTAATAACCAATGGTAGCAATTCGTAGTTACAAAAATCATGACTTAACCAATAAAATTTCATACCTGTCACTGTCGCTCATAAGAGAACAAAAAGGGACGGCAACAATCTCAGCCAAGATTTTTCCAACACTACCCTCCACGAATCAATAGCATTGGCTCCCGGATTCGAACCTGAAGACAGCCTAGGAGGCTAGCCCTAAAAGTATTCTAATTTGAGAACAGATGGCGCTTTTCCCATTTACTACAAAATTAAGGATTTTACGTAAATTGCATGAGATATTAAGTCGAAAATTATTAAATTGATTATTTTTTTCTTCCCACTATTTATTTAAATCAGAAGTTTAATCAAATTTCGCAACAATTCCGTATAGAATGTGCCAGCTCCATCCTATGAATTTTAGTGTGGCGCTGCATGTCGGAGAAAATATCAAATATATGATATGAACAACCATAGACCTTCCACGTAATACAATGAGTCTTATCTTAGGGTCATTTTGTATTGCGATTCTATGTATTTACATGGAACAAGGAGTTTTATATTGTATGATCTTGACGGTCCAGTTAGTTCCTTTTTTCGCCACACTCAATACACCATAAACGCGGAGAGGTACTGTAATTCTTTCAGACAGTGATGAATGAACTTGTCAGTCATTTGAATTACATTATTTTTGTTTCGTTTTAATGTTATTGGTATTTGATATTTATTATAATTTGACAAATATTTACACTGTATTTTATAATGGTCAATATTTAAATTAAATGGATTAACAAGCAATATTGTTAACAAAATAGCAAGTTTATTTCTGAATGCTATTGGTTCATATTTGGATAATCAAAATACTATTATTCAAGTTTATTTTAATTTATGAACATGATCGTTATTTTTCGAACAATATTCAACTAAGTACTAATCTGAAAGTTTGTAAACTTTTGTTTATTTTGCAGATTCTCTTCTCGCGGCGGCGGTCATACAACTATCTGACCAATAAGAGCTCAGATGCGATTTCGTCTGAAATGGCGCAAAATTCAAAATGTCTCAAATCGTTTTTGATGAATTATAATTTTACGAATAGATAATTTTTATCAAATCAAGCTATTTATAAGAAATATTATATTTGTGGGGTGACGGTGCGCCTAAACATGAAGGCGTATCGTTACATCCGACCCCCAATTTACTGGAGTTGACTTAAAACTTCAACGGAGGAAAATTCTCTTGACTCAAAATTGAGATCCACAAATATAATCAGTTAGAAAAATTTTCATTGACACTTTTCCCAGAATGTATTTTGTGTGGTGTGTATTTTAAACCAAAAGGTCAGCAAATAGTTACATGGATTGAATCCCCAAGCTTTAAACATTTAGTCATGAATAAAAATCTCCTTCCCAAGGGCAACAAGTCTCTGCCGAGGAACCGGAAGGCCAGTCGACCCTGTGATCTCATCTGTTCAGTCCAACCAATACTCTTTTATTGATTTGAAATTGAACCAATATACGAATGACCCTGGTCAAAGAATGAAAGTGTTGCATTTGATAGTTCCAGTCATTTAAATCCAACTGACAAAAGGTTCTACTCAAAAATCTCAACCCAAAATAAAAATTACTAACCTTTCGGAGTGTGTAACAAATAAAACTGTTCCATACCAAACTCTAACTCATCAGACGAATATTCAACTTATTTTGATGATTATTCGGACAAAATTCAAAGCCAAGCAAAGGAACAGTCTTGTTTGCAGTGTGCCTATAGTTGGAGCGAATTATGAAATACAGATAAAACCTGTTAATGTTATATAACTGAATCAAAACAATGTATGATTCAAGTCATTGAATTTACTCCTAACACCAAATTTCATAAAACCTCATTATGTACCGTGTAGTGTGTCATGGTTTAAATGTCAATGAAAAGTATCCTCTCATTCCATTATTTATCTATGCTCTTCTCTCCGGCTTAAGTCTAATCTTTGATTTCAAAGACAGAGATTCGCCTTAGCTTATCTTTCATAATCATCACAATACAACCTCTTATGATCATTCCACAATCGTCCCATACATTCTGCATAGACAAGTTAACAGAACCTTTGTCAGGATATAAAATGTCCGTTAATTTTTTTATTCAAAATAGACAATTTTTCCTCATCTTAAATCAATTATGAAATGCAAAAATTCCGCAAATAACCAAACTGTTACGCTGAAAGTATTTATCACAAAAAGTCCCTGGTTCCATTTGTATGAAAATACGGATTTTATTGACTGTTAAGTCGCAAATATATCACAGAATCCCCAAGTTCAACCCTTACACTTTTAACCGACAATTTTTATAGCATCTATTTAATAGTCAAACTTGATTAAATTAATGGGAAGTATTATTTAAAAATACACTATGAAAATATTTACTATTTCCTCAATTTTATAAAAAGAAATTGTACATCCTTCCAAAAGTGAATTTGTGTTGTGTGTGTGTGTAATGTGACTAAAAAATGTTAACAACCATGACTCCAATTTGAAATCTGAAATCTTTGATTACCTCAAGTTAATGAACAACAAATGTATCGCGCAGGATTAAATCACACCGTGTGCAAGGCGCTGAGGTTGTGCTAAGCCTCAACGTACTAGAAGAGTAGTACTTATACAATCCACATCAATACTCGTCTTTATTCTGCATTGGAATGGTGATCGTTAGATAAGATGATACCCCTACATTACACAAATGCAGATACCCTATATGCTACCGATATCTTGCCGGGCATAAGGTAATCTCTTCAAATCCCAATTCAAGTTTCCAATTACGACTTAGCTTGATGTACGTGTGAAAACCTTAGCCTCATACTGGAAAAGCATTAGCTCTTAGCACACTGAACGTGTGAGTAGAAATATAACCCTGTTAAACACAGAAATGAACTGCTGTCCTAAAACCTAGCTTCTACTTTTCATATAAATTTCGTTGTTGTGTGGTGTAGTTTTTAGAAGGACACACAATAACTTGTAGTCAAAGTAGGTAAGCTATGATATTTACCAGAGCCCTGCTTACATCTCCTTTCAAACTTATTAATAATATAAATATTTAATAAACATAAATAATAATAATACATAAATTATCATAATACGTTCATCAATCTTTCAATCCCCTTTTATTGGCCACCTTACTCTGATCTGCGCCACTCAAATAAACATCACAGCCACCTCTACTTGACCACTGATAAACAAATTTAGAATTATTGAAATGCATGTGATAAATTGTGATTATTTTTTTTTTTGCATTCTTATTGGAAATATCCATCTGTGCCCAAATCAAAATACGTACTTTAAAATTCGCAAATGATAACTCCAAAACTTATCAACTAAAACACTTAGGGTTAGTGAAATTAAACATATAACACAGAAATTACGCCAATCGCTATTTGCCTTTACGTTGCCTTTTCTAAAATAAAGGAATATGAAAATATTTACGCGACAACTTTTGCTCTTTCTGAAATAATAAACTTATCATGAAAATTATTGAATGAAGCAACGTATCTTTTACGCTATTGCACTTATACTAGGTATTATTTTAAAACTAAGTTAGTACTTATGAACTAAGGACAAACACGTTTGTAGCAAGCAGTGTGGCGCCCAAGACAAAGGAATGTAGAGAAATCCTGAGGGTTTGGAGAAACCCAAAACAGATTAACCCGCTCCGAACCATGAGACCCCAGCACTCTTGCCCAAATATTTTTTTTCTTTTTCTAACTACAATTACGCTTACGCTTGTATTACGCTAATGTCAAGATATAACTGCTTCAGTGGTCTAGTAACTGCTTCCGTGGTCTAGGAACTGCTTTTGTGGTCTAGTGGTCCGAGCCATGGCTTAGTGTTGTTGTTTCTAGTTTGGTTAGGACATTGCAGACTGAATCACCCGATTGTCCGAAAAGAAAAGGATTCCGTGCTACGGAGGGCACGCTAAGCCGTCGGTCCCGGTCGCTGTCATTGATAGATGTCGTAACACAAACCATGTCAGAGGTCCACTCGCCGTGCTATAAGGCGGCTTAAAACTCCGACACCAGGGTTCATCGGGTCGATCGACTTGATACCCATACGACAGAAAAAGAAGTTTTCGAGTAGTGTCGCGCTCGGCTCGCTTCGCTCGCGTCATGTTAATAGTTTAGTTTTATTAAGCCGTGTTCGCCTCGCTCGCGTAACATATTGATTTAATCGTGTTGTATCACCGTCGATTTGCTCGCTTTTTCAGGTGTCCTCTGTAAAATGCAGTTTCCCTAAAAAGTCTTGTTTTTTTTTTTTTAGGATTTTAGTATATTACGCAATCGCTTATTATGCTTTTCACAAAATTTTACGCTGAGCTTTATGTAGAGAAAAACTGTTATCAAATTAATTACGCGCAAAAATGCCTTAGAAACTAAACCTTCTAAACCCATTACTTAATTCAAATATGAGAAATAATTATGTTTGTTGATGATGAAATCTGAAAATAATTGTGTATTAAAATAGGTACATAAATAAAATAGTTAAAATGTTAAAATCCTGGAAATTCAAAACCGATAAATCCTTCTACAAACAACGATGTATTGTTCCTGAAATCGCTTAAAAAATAACAAATATGTCCTAAACAACACTAACTCTAACACTCGACTATCTGAAACACGTAACAGAAAGACATAGAAGAAATAAACCAGCTCCAGAAAATCTCATCGTACGTTTACGAATGAACTCTGAAAATCTATAAAATTGAATAAAATGTAAATGATTTTTTTTTTCTAATTTTAATGAATGCAAAGCCTAATTAATTGTACATCTACTACTACTACAACTAAATGATTTGTTAATTTTGGTTGGTTTTATTGGCACTGGAACTAACCTAATCAAAAATTTATTTGATTTAAGCCAATTCAAATAACCTTAGATAAGTTAATCGCGTCATGAAAGAATGAAATATAAATATCCAGTTAAATTATCGAAGTTGCATAGAATGTAAATATACGTTTTATCAATTTAGAATAAAAAATAATAGAATAGTAAATAAACAAAATAACTAATTAATTGTAAGTATTTGCAACAGAAAACAGAAATAACTCATAAGTTTTAAATATTGGCAAAAGGAAACCCAAAATTAAGCATACCAACCAGAAATAATTGCTATGATTAAATGTTATCTACTAACGATTCAGAAAAACGAATTGTAATTTTACGTTACTGAATTGACTTATTTGTTTGTTGCCTTGTAAAACTTAAAATATAGCCTAATTTTGATGCAAGCAACACTAAATTTCTTAAATAACCATAAAATAACCATGAGAAACATGATGTTGTTGAATTAAATAGACATATACGATTAAATTTCAAATTGAAACATCGCGTTTGTGTACTTTCGCTACTCAACTATCTTAAATGACATCTTAAAATATTCAAAAGAACTAAGAATGTTCTAAGAAATCTAGGCTTGACATCGATTTGTTTATTAAAGTTGAAGGTTACCGTTTTAAAATTACACATTTAAGAACATTAGCTTATTTTCATGAAAGTGTGTTAAGACTTGAATTTACTTTTAAAACTTAACGACCCCCAAAGTTTACTAACGACCCCCAATTTATTAGACATATTGTCTGTAGATATTTTTTTAAAAAAAATGTATTGTCATATTAATGTAAATGGCAGTGTAAAACAATAAAATCATGATTATTAAGGTAATGTAAACAAGTTACTTATTAAATCTAAACAAACCGCATTAAAAGTTTACAACCCTGGAAAAATATAAATAAAAACATAAAATTCATAACACCTTTTACGCTAAAATACCATTCTTGTCACTCCGTTTTCACGAACAACAATTTGTGGTTACAAAAATAACCACGTAAAAGTAAAAGTGAAACCAATTCCGCAGCAAGTCAAAAGTCTGATTCTGGAACTGAAAGAAAAAACAACTGGGAAGATCCGTGCTCTACATCTAAATAAAATCGTAATCCTAGTAACGCAAAATCAAAAAAAACGTGCTGCAAGCCTATATTCTCTAATCTAAACGTCAAAATGATAGTAAATGTAGTCAACTGTAGAAGGAACATTAGCAAAATTTAAATGAAATGACACAAAAATCATAGTTTCAAGATATTTAAGTCCGTAGTAACACGAAAAACGATATTATCCTGGTCACGGCACCAATTTGTAACATTACCCTAGCCTAACCTAGCCCTATTTTTTTTTTTTTAACCCTAATTTAAGAAAAGAGAAGTAAAAGAAATTGAGAAAAGTTAAATGTTGAAAATTTAAAGGACGATTTTTTGTAGATGTAAAGATGAAATTTAAGATACGAAAACTTTAATTAAAATTCTTCAGTTGCAAGTAAATCACTTCAAGGAAATAATTATTAACTACACTAAAACGCGACACTAATCGTAGATAGAGCACGGATCCATCAGACACGAATCCCAGAAGGCTGGACATGGACAAGGCTGAAGACACTGTAAATAGAGGAAAAGAAAGAACTTAAAATAACAGAATTGGTTTCAATTTAATGAGTTGAGATTAGTATTTGGCCAAATGAACGTCTAGTGGTATAATAGGACCTAAAGTTGCGAACCGCTGTTGTAACCCCTGAACTTTAATGACTCGAATGGTATAACCTACTTTGCCTAATGATAGTTAAATAGAATAGAAAATACTAAACTTACGAAAGTGATGATGAAGATGAATAGAATAAAAATAATCCTAATATTTAGCAAATGTTCAACAATAAAGATTTTAGAGGGTGAGGAAGACTAATAATCTTAGCATTCAAATATATTGTAAGAAATTTGCTGTTTCAAACAAGATAAAACTACAACAGCATTTTTGTGTTTTTGGTAAAGCCGGGGCACCGCCCTTTCCCGCCACCGTGCAGTGCTCCTCGTCAGCCAGACTCTGGACAGAGCTCCTCCAATATATTTAATCCTGATATGAGGGGAAGTATCTTTAATTCAAGTCAAAATGCAATATTTTTGTCAGTCAGTCTAGTCTTACTTTACTATGTATACAAAAGGACAAGAGGGTATATCCATCAAATCTAGGTTTGTTCCTGAACCTAGTGTATGGTTAAGGTATTCCAAATGAAAACCTTTCACATTAATTCATTATTTAATTTGAGTATAATGTATTTCATTTTTGTATTTAATGATGTGGTAACTTTAGTTTTACTGTGATTTTAATATCAGGATTTCTTTTGAATTTACATTTACTGAGTTTAATGGAACAAATGAATTCACGACGTCTAGATTTACTTGTTTACTAGAATTGTGAATCTATGAAAATATATATTTGAAAACAAAAAACATTAATCTTCCATTACAAAATCAGAAAGAATCTATTTCAAAATAAAAGAAAATGAAAATATGAAGAGAATTTTCTGCAAGCAAAACATATTTGAAACTTTCGCAGAATTTACTTTAAATTAAAGGTAAATATTTATTTTCAACCTTCTACTAAAAAGGTAACATCAATTTTGTATTTGAAAATTGTCAAACCTAGTTTCCTTGAACTAAGTATTAAGAAATGGTGAATCGAACTATACTTGTATAGTTTCTCATTCTTTATTTAGAGAAAACTATTAAGGCTTTGTCTTAGCTTGGCCTAGTAAGCTCAAATCCAACATCACTTTCATAAAAGTAACTTCTTTATTTATTACTTTTGACATTGCAAACTTTCTATGCAACTCCGTATAAAATGTAAAAGGCTGGTAATAAACATTTGGTTAAATAATATCAAAACAATAAGAAACTTTATACGAATAAAAGTTACGGAAATGTAACTCACTAAATGCTTAAAATTTCCACTGCTTGGCATTTGAGTATGGCCTTGAATCTAAATATGACATTCATTCTAAATCCGTTTAAAATGTTAGTTAGATAACTATTACTAAAATGTCATTAGTAAAATTGCTGATGAAAAAATATTCAAAAAATGGAATTAAATATTTCCTGAATTAGCTATAAAAAGATGTATCAAAAGATTATTAAACTTTGCATTTCTGAATTTTGAATAATATTTAATTGTAGGCAAAATATGTAGATGAACATAAAATACTGAATAAAAGTAGATATTACCTTTTCAAAACTGTAAATATCACCCTTCTGGTTGAAACATCCACGTCTCGGAATCAAACTGGAACTGCAGTACCTAAATAATCTAAAATAATAATATCCGTTCCTATCAGTAGTAGTATCTTTTCAAGATTCTCGAAGATCCGCCAAATTCCCGGAATGTCCACCTAATATTATTGAAGCTTCGAATTCCCGGTAGGTACACCTAATATTCTTGAAGATCCATCGCATTCCCGGAATGTCCACCTATATTGAAGATCCGTCGAATTCCCGGTAGGTACACCTAATTCTGATATCAATATCCTAAACAATCTGGCTATACTACTAACAAATTAACAATAATCTAAAACCACGCCTCAAATATCTGCAGGGTAAATCTAAGAACAATGTATCAACAAATTCGAACTATTTTTGAAACTATTTCTCACTAATAAAAATTGTACGATTTAAAATGGATGAGTGACCGCTGATGGATGGGTGACCGCTTCTCACGTCTGACTCGAACTAGCTTAAAAGTAGTACAAAAGTTCCGCAACAAGATAAATAATTTCTGGATATCGACATGTCGTGCTACTACACCGCCGAATTTGCTATGGAGGAATAAGTGCGACTACATTTCTTACAAATTTACGAACTTACATTTTACATACTAGATTGAATGTAGGTCAACTTTTCGTTCCCATGACGTGGCATACCTGTGAAATATTAATGGGTAGGTACTTCCTATTAGGTAGACACACAAATTTACACTAATCTACTGAAATAACGTCATACCAAAACGTACCCTCTGACGCACAAAATCCTGAAACAATCCTACTCTGCAAAATAACTAACAACTATATCGCAGTCCCGTGACCTAACGAGAAACTATCCCGCAGACGAAAGTGTAAATAGTTTAAACGAAATCGAACCTACGACCTAGCTCACGCACTATGAGTACCGAAGGCTCTAACCAAATGCACCTACGAGGCAAAGCGCGCAACGTACTACCTACTGTTCCGACCCGCACGTCGTGGTTTTAACTACCTACAGTTCCGTACTTTTATTTTCGTTCAAGCAAAATATAATTTCTTAAAAATAGGTACACTTAAATCACAGCTTCACACAGATACAATAGAATAAAACGTATGGAAAATTCCTGAAAATGTACACATAAAATTATCGTAGGTAGAACTCACAATCCGAAGTAAAAATGTAGAATGTACACGGAGATAAGCTAAAATACATAACAATAATGTAGAACCAGAATATCACAGATTTTAAAAAACATACTACAAGATTTTAACTTATGAAAAATGTGAATTTCATTTACGTAGTTACAATGACTAGGAAACAAATATGGCTGACACGGCTTAGTACCGACACTCATACTCATACGCTTTTTCTTACGTTACGCGATTACTAAACTTTATATTGCACTGTTATATTCTGTATCTACGAAATATAAGGAAAGATCTGACCAGATAAATAGCTGCAGACGCCATGGCACCACCAGCACCCGTCGCCTTCCCTGGAACCAAGAAGCCTCTTCCTAGTTGCGACCGTCGCTCCCGGCGCCTTTCCCAAAGTGTCACCACCGCATGTTTTTCCAAGGAAGCGTCTGTGTAAAACGACAAAATTACGATTACCACGGAATACTTGAAAATCGCTAATGAATCAAAACTTTTATAATTCGTCGAGTAATAACCAATGGTAGCAATTCGTAGTTACAAAAATCATGACTTAACCAATAAAATTTCATACCTGTCACTGTCGCTCATAAGAGAACAAAAAGGGACGGCAACAATCTCAGCCAAGATTTTTCCAACACTACCCTCCACGAATCAATAGCATTGGCTCCCGGATTCGAACCTGAAGACAGCCTAGGAGGCTAGCCCTAAAAGTATTCTAATTTGAGAACAGATGGCGCTTTTCCCATTTACTACAAAATTAAGGATTTTACGTAAATTGCATGAGATATTAAGTCGAAAATTATTAAATTGATTATTTTTTTCTTCCCACTATTTATTTAAATCAGAAGTTTAATCAAATTTCGCAACAATTCCGTATAGAATGTGCCAGCTCCATCCTATGAATTTTAGTGTGGCGCTGCATGTCGGAGAAAATATCAAATATATGATATGAACAACCATAGACCTTCCAC
>JARACY010002874.1:0-38260 GCA_029255725.1 Scrobipalpa atriplicella
CTGTCTTTGATAGTGGTCGTTACTGAAACCATGTCAGAGGCCTATAGCTGAGCTGCTAGGCGGTTTGAAAACTCTGACACCAGGGTTTATCGGGTCGTTGTTCGACTCGAAAGTCCACTCGCTAAGAAGAACCATAATTTTGACTCCACTCGGCAATGCACTGCAGGTCTCTATTAGTCGTTGCTATTGCACATAATAGTGTAATAAAAGTCGGTACTTAAAACAGTTAAACAAGGAATATAAAATTCCAACTTCCACTTTTCTATTTAATTTTAATATTGAAACTTTAATAATGAAACTCCGAAACATGTAGATAGACAGTATCTACTTTTGCCCGCAGCAAACAGTGAAGGCACTTGTAGCGCTACAAAGATTATAGACCATGTTCCAATAGCAAAAACATGAGGTGTTTTGGGCCTTGGCTTCTCGATCCAGAATTCTCGGCTTTGATTTTCGAGAAAACACAACAATGTCAATATTTATCATGTTCTGAATTTATTCAGGGTTAGTCATCCCATTGCATTGTCGTCAGTCTCAATCACCGTCTTTATTCGAACCATGTCAAACATTTTATATGTCCAGTCCAATGTACAATACGAGCAAATATTATTATATACTGTGCAATAAAGAATATATCTATCTATTATAAATAATGGCGGCTCTATAGGTCACCGTCACCAACACTAGTAGGTACGATATACCACCTAAGCTAAGTTGTTTAAAAAATTATAGGGTCTAAAGCAAAACAAGGAGACAACACAACGGATGCCTAAACCTACTTTAAAAAAAACTTAACCTCATTTTGCGGCCAGATCTTAGTCTACAATTGCTACGCGCGTAGTTCGTTTCGTAGCCCGTAGCGTGCTCGTAGCTCAAGCTTATCTACGGATTTCCTATAAAACACCCCTTACGGTAAGACTTTTGCTATGTTTAACTACGTCACTATTACCTATACAGCTAACATAATTAATTAGTTGTAGGTTTTGTTGCAGGAACTTGTTGTCAGTCTTCCACTAGAGGCCTACTAGGTATAGTCAAACAGGGGCTATTTGCCATACTCACCAAGCTTGGTAGAGGGATTACTTTAAAATAAAAACACAATACAGATTCATTTTACATTGACAGAAAATCAAGCTTCATACTAAAGGCACTCGACTTTAAGCAATCTGGGTCACTAAAATTATGTCCATGTAAGAAATTACGAAACCATATGTACGACTATGTTAATTGAATAATATTTTTTGTTTCGAGTAACGACTCTACGGCTCGTATTTATAAAGCGATCTCAAGCTTGAGAGCAATATTGAGTGCGGATTTGACAGGTAATTTTGTACTGGAATGACATTTCTGATACGAACTCAAACTCGCTGTCACTCTTGAGAGCTGATTATAAATACGGCCCTACGATTCAATTTACCAGTTTAGCTGGAACACATTTCAAAACTTTCACTATAAAACTTTTAGGTACAAATATGAAAAAGTATTTTTTGATTAATTTTATAAGCGAGCGAGCTTGTGAACGTGCAGTTTGAAACGTCGAACAGTGAAATTGTCCAAATTGAAATCGTTCTACGTGTTCCATCCGACCGTGGAGCAATGTGTAGACTTCTATAGGATTTAATCGACTGAAAACTTGGCACGATGCACCCAGTAACATTAATGTCCGAAGTTTCTGGATATTTGGCATTTGGATTATATACCTAATATCTATCTATATCCATACTAATGTTATTTTGCTGAAGTTTTTATGAGGTGATCTTTAAAATTATAGGATATTTCTTACCAACTGCGTGTTCACTACGCACGCGGTAAACTGGCTGGAAATTCAATTAGCAACGGCAGCTATGGACGAAATCTCTGGCCATAAAGTTTGTAGGTAAACTAAAATTGAGTGCACACTAAACGTAAGACAACTTATTCTCCCTGGAACATAACGAGGACAATACTTCAGACACCTATGTTTGTTCTCGTGCAATATTTCATACGAAACGAGGGATTTTTCCTAAGGAGAACGGGTTATGATGGCCGAGGCAACGGGCAGGCAACTTGCGCCATAACCGGCCATAACCCGGCCTCGTGCGATTAAAGTAAGGCGGGTGTCCACTAAAGTGAAGATGAGTTGAGATAATATAATATCTATATATCTTAAGTGTCCTAGCTTTTCCTGCAGTTGAGGACAGAATGTCAGTTTGATCGCGTGCAATATTTTATGCGAAACACACTGAACTACTATTGTGACGAAACAAGGGTTAGTTTTCTACGAAGACGGGTATCATGGCTGAGGCTGAGGCTACGCAGGCAATTTCCACCAAAACTCGGCGTTTAAATGGTCGGTATCCAGCAAAATGAAGAGGATTTCTGCTAAGAGTAGGTTTTTCTGATTCCCTCTACTGTTGGAGTGGAGAGTGTAGTTGTTTACGCCATCAAGTTCTTTTGAAATTTTGCTAACCATTCATCTAACCGGCTGATTGTATCCCTCACCACTTTGATATTTCCACTAAAATATAAAAACTAAATTCCTGATATGAACTAGTAATAAGCGTCTTGCGACTATTAAAAAAAACAGATTGAATTTTGGCCCCCACTCTATGGTAAGGCAGTTAAATAGTTATAAGATTGAGTTTTAGGTACCTATTTGCTTTCTTGTGGTGGACAACAGGCCTAAAGCCCCGCGAGCCCGCTGCGCCGGTAATCTGCTGCGCTCCTTGTAAACTTGCAAAGTATTGCACATAAAACAGCTGCATTTGCCGTTAACGTGCTTGCCTAGTTGAATTTAATAGCTCAGTTTTCTTAGAACGCTCTCGTGAAGCAAACTTTTATGAATTGGATTTCTTTTCTACAAATGTCTTCTGCGAAACACGATTTGCGAGGATCAGCGTGGGTGTGATTTCCATTTACGATTTGATGAAACAAGAATTTGAAATGAGGATATAATAAGAATTGAGTATGTTTTAAAACAGGTTTTCTATTTTTCTCGGAAGGGTGGCAAGGTAATCCATTGATTAGGTACTGTGATAAGAATTTATCAATTAAAAACGCAATCCTATTTCCACGGGGGACATAAAAAATTGTATTATCACTTTATGATTATTATTTATTACCTAGTTTTGTTAGGATATTCTTTTTGTACGCCCGTTGTGGTGTGAAATATCTTTTGACCTGCTTGAAAAGGCAACGCAGTGTGAAATTGCAATATATGGCGTAACAACGCGTGACAAGTGACATGTAGCCTATAAAAAAGGTCAAACGGATGCCCAGGGTTCGGTTTTCAATATCTTTGCCTCTACACACACACCATTGTTTAGACATTCAACATTCTGCGTTTTAGGTACATTACATTGCGTGTGTGCAGAAGCCCATGCTATATGGTTATATTACACATACCTCATGTGTACAAAGCGCGAAAATCAAGTACTTTTAAGTTCACACTTTGAAAGGAAATGTCTCTTTGTTTGTCGTCTGACTGGATTTGCGGTATTTTTGAAAACCCCTTCACAGACCAACGGAGCAACGACGAAATATAGAGTCTGGCTCTATCCCCGGATTCCGGACTTCCGGACTCAAAACTCGCTCAAGGTTGGTCGTCTCGCGGAATGTACTCCAAACTACGTTTGCGCTCGTGTTACTCGTCAAAGTTCGTTGACTTATCGATACAAACAACATGGTTTACAGCCATAGTAAATCGATTTTCAACTTTGTAGAGATTCAAATTTCAACACAGCATAACTTTTCTACGAAACTAAATGCTTGCTGTTTCTAAATTTAAATTTCTTCGAAGTTTTAAAGAAAAAGCAATTTATGGATCGCAAAACACGTTGATATCGGTGTCATAGTCAAACCTCGAAGCTAATAACCTAACCTAACCTGACCTACTGTCAGACCTGAGGATTGACTAGTCAAACTGATAAAATGAAAAAATAAAAAATGAAATTGACTACGCAATGTACTGCGAACATACGGCCATGATTGTCTTTTGTCTGCTGGGCCCCCACGGTCACAGGTGGCAGCAGTATATTTGGATCCGTCGAATACATCCTCATTTCGAGTGTCAATTGCATGTTTCCCTCCATGTGATGCCAGGTATTGTGACTTTATTGGAATATAAATTTTGCGAACTGTCGGTCTATCTATCCAGATAGGCCTAAAAATATAATGCTGTCGATTCTGAAAGCACAATTCCTTAACTAATTTTAAGAAAGCAACGTCTCTTATAGCAAGCATAGGGCTTGCTCTTTTTTTTTACGTCATAATCTTCTTCTTTTTAAGTGATGGGCACTTGTCGGTGAAGTCTTGAATATATTGTCATATTATTCATCTGTTTACTTGATTACTCTCTCTTTCTTATGTCATATAAAGTGAGAGTGCTGTCCCCGTTAGGGTAATAGTATAGTACTTTGTGATGCTGTCTTAAAATTAGTTAAAGAATGGTCGCCAAAATCGGCAGCAATGTAAAAAATGAGGTCTCCACTTAGAGAATAGCGGCATGGATTGCCAGGGTCGTGGGTTCAAAACCCACTTGTGTAAAAATTTCGGTTGCTTTATTTTCATGATTAAATACGGACGTGTAAACTGGGCTATAAACCGTAAAAATTTTTATGACCGGTGCAAAATATAACACGGATGTTCAGGTAATAAAAATTGGATGATAAAATGTTGCCCGTTCATGTAAAAACGAAATATTTACTTCGTAGATTATCCAACCATACCTATATGCCTATATACGTATAAGACTCAATTTGTGAAAACCGATTTACAAAATTCAAAATAATTGTAAGTAAGACAAAATGGGTAAAACAAGATATTCTATCAAAGAAGTAGGTACTTCGTTCCTAAGAATTTCTCGCTACGCTGTTAATCTTTTAAACTAATTAGAATAATGTTCTTTTAATCAAAATCTGTTTACAGTAAGCGCTTTTTAAATAAGCGAAAAGAAGGGCCCGGCTTGTCGCAGTACATTGCGTAGTCAATTTCATTTTTTATTTTTTCATTTTATCAGTTTGACTAGTCAATCCTCAGGTCTGACAGTAGGTCAGGTTAGGTTAGGTTATTAGCTTCGAGGTTTGACTATGACACCGATATCAACGTGTTTTGCGATCCATAAATTGCTTTTTCTTTAAAACTTCGAAGAAATTTAAATTTAGAAACAGCAAGCATTTAGTTTCGTAGAAAAGTTATGCTGTGTTGAAATTTGAATCTCTACAAAGTTGAAAATCGATTTACTATGGCTGTAAACCATGTTGTTTGTATCGATAAGTCAACGAACTTTGACGAGTAACACGAGCGCAAACGTAGTTTGGAGTACATTCCGCGAGACGACCAACCTTGAGCGAGTTTTGAGTCCGGAAGTCCGGAATCCGGGGATAGAGCCAGACTCTATATTTCGTCGTTGCTCCGTTGGTCTGTGAAGGGGTTTTCAAAAATACCGCAAATCCAGTCAGACGACAAACAAAGAGACATTTCCTTTCAAAGTGTGAACTTAAAAGTACTTGATTTTCGCGCTTTGTACACATGAGGTATGTGTAATATAACCATATAGCATGGGCTTCTGCACACACGCAATGTAATGTACCTAAAACGCAGAATGTTGAATGTCTAAACAATGGTGTGTGTGTAGAGGCAAAGATATTGAAAACCGAACCCTGGGCATCCGTTTGACCTTTTTTATAGGCTACATGTCACTTGTCACGCGTTGTTACGCCATATATTGCAATTTCACACTGCGTTGCCTTTTCAAGCAGGTCAAAAGATATTTCACACCACAACGGGCGTACAAAAAGAATATCCTAACAAAACTAGGTAATAAATAATAATCATAAAGTGATAATACAATTTTTTATGTCCCCCGTGGAAATAGGATTGCGTTTTTAATTGATAAATTCTTATCACAGTACCTAATCAATGGATTACCTTGCCACCCTTCCGAGAAAAATAGAAAACCTGTTTTAAAACATACTCAATTCTTATTATATCCTCATTTCAAATTCTTGTTTCATCAAATCGTAAATGGAAATCACACCCACGCTGATCCTCGCAAATCGTGTTTCGCAGAAGACATTTGTAGAAAAGAAATCCAATTCATAAAAGTTTGCTTCACGAGAGCGTTCTAAGAAAACTGAGCTATTAAATTCAACTAGGCAAGCACGTTAACGGCAAATGCAGCTGTTTTATGTGCAATACTTTGCAAGTTTACAAGGAGCGCAGCAGATTACCGGCGCAGCGGGCTCGCGGGGCTTTAGGCCTGTTGTCCACCACAAGAAAGCAAATAGGTACCTAAAACTCAATCTTATAACTATTTAACTGCCTTACCATAGAGTGGGGGCCAAAATTCAATCTGTTTTTTTTAATAGTCGCAAGACGCTTATTACTAGTTCATATCAGGAATTTAGTTTTTATATTTTAGTGGAAATATCAAAGTGGTGAGGGATACAATCAGCCGGTTAGATGAATGGTTAGCAAAATTTCAAAAGAACTTGATGGCGTAAACAACTACACTCTCCACTCCAACAGTAGAGGGAATCAGAAAAACCTACTCTTAGCAGAAATCCTCTTCATTTTGCTGGATACCGACCATTTAAACGCCGAGTTTTGGTGGAAATTGCCTGCGTAGCCTCAGCCTCAGCCATGATACCCGTCTTCGTAGAAAACTAACCCTTGTTTCGTCACAATAGTAGTTCAGTGTGTTTCGCATAAAATATTGCACGCGATCAAACTGACATTCTGTCCTCAACTGCAGGAAAAGCTAGGACACTTAAGATATATAGATATTATATTATCTCAACTCATCTTCACTTTAGTGGACACCCGCCTTACTTTAATCGCACGAGGCCGGGTTATGGCCGGTTATGGCGCAAGTTGCCTGCCCGTTGCCTCGGCCATCATAACCCGTTCTCCTTAGGAAAAATCCCTCGTTTCGTATGAAATATTGCACGAGAACAAACATAGGTGTCTGAAGTATTGTCCTCGTTATGTTCCAGGGAGAATAAGTTGTCTTACGTTTAGTGTGCACTCAATTTTAGTTTACCTACAAACTTTATGGCCAGAGATTTCGTCCATAGCTGCCGTTGCTAATTGAATTTCCAGCCAGTTTACCGCGTGCGTAGTGAACACGCAGTTGGTAAGAAATATCCTATAATTTTAAAGATCACCTCATAAAAACTTCAGCAAAATAACATTAGTATGGATATAGATAGATATTAGGTATATAATCCAAATGCCAAATATCCAGAAACTTCGGACATTAATGTTACTGGGTGCATCGTGCCAAGTTTTCAGTCGATTAAATCCTATAGAAGTCTACACATTGCTCCACGGTCGGATGGAACACGTAGAACGATTTCAATTTGGACAATTTCACTGGTTCGACGTTTCAAACTGCACGTTCACAAGCTCGCTCGCTTATAAAATTAATCAAAAAATACTTTTTCATATTTGTACCTAAAAGTTTTATAGTGAAAGTTTTGAAATGTGTTCCAGCTAAACTGGTAAATTGAATCGTAGGGCCGTATTTATAATCAGCTCTCAAGAGTGACAGCGAGTTTGAGTTCGTATCAGAAATGTCATTCCAGTACAAAATTACCTGTCAAATCCGCACTCAATATTGCTCTCAAGCTTGAGATCGCTTTATAAATACGAGCCGTAGAGTCGTTACTCGAAACAAAAAATATTATTCAATTAACATAGTCGTACATATGGTTTCGTAATTTCTTACATGGACATAATTTTAGTGACCCAGATTGCTTAAAGTCGAGTGCCTTTAGTATGAAGCTTGATTTTCTGTCAATGTAAAATGAATCTGTATTGTGTTTTTATTTTAAAGTAATCCCTCTACCAAGCTTGGTGAGTAAATGGCAAATAGCCCCTGTTTGACTATACCTAGTAGGCCTCTAGTGGAAGACTGACAACAAGTTCCTGCAACAAAACCTACAACTAATTAATTATGTTAGCTGTATAGGTAATAGTGACGTAGTTAAACATAGCAAAAGTCTTACCGTAAGGGGTGTTTTATAGGAAATCCGTAGATAAGCTTGAGCTACGAGCACGCTACGGGCTACGAAACGAACTACGCGCGTAGCAATTGTAGACTAAGATCTGGCCGCAAAATGAGGTTAAGTTTTTTTTAAAGTAGGTTTAGGCATCCGTTGTGTTGTCTCCTTGTTTTGCTTTAGACCCTATAATTTTTTAAACAACTTAGCTTAGGTGGTATATCGTACCTACTAGTGTTGGTGACGGTGACCTATAGAGCCGCCATTATTTATAATAGATAGATATATTCTTTATTGCACAGTATATAATAATATTTGCTCGTATTGTACATTGGACTGGACATATAAAATGTTTGACATGGTTCGAATAAAGACGGTGATTGAGACTGACGACAATGCAATGGGATGACTAACCCTGAATAAATTCAGAACATGATAAATATTGACATTGTTGTGTTTTCTCGAAAATCAAAGCCGAGAATTCTGGATCGAGAAGCCAAGGCCCAAAACACCTCATGTTTTTGCTATTGGAACATGGTCTATAATCTTTGTAGCGCTACAAGTGCCTTCACTGTTTGCTGCGGGCAAAAGTAGATACTGTCTATCTACATGTTTCGGAGTTTCATTATTAAAGTTTCAATATTAAAATTAAATAGAAAAGTGGAAGTTGGAATTTTATATTCCTTGTTTAACTGTTTTAAGTACCGACTTTTATTACACTATTATGTGCAATAGCAACGACTAATAGAGACCTGCAGTGCATTGCCGAGTGGAGTCAAAATTATGGTTCTTCTTAGCGAGTGGACTTTCGAGTCGAACAACGACCCGATAAACCCTGGTGTCAGAGTTTTCAAACCGCCTAGCAGCTCAGCTATAGGCCTCTGACATGGTTTCAGTAACGACCACTATCAAAGACAGCGACCGGGACTGACGGCTTGCCCTCCGAAGCACGGAATCCTTATTCTTTTCGGACAATCAGGTGATTCAGCCTGCAATGTCCTAACCAAACTGGGGAAAACCTCACAAAGTGATAAATTGACAAATATCAACTTTGTGTCCCCCCCCCCTGGGAATCGAACCCAGGACCTCCGGATTGTAAGCCCATGGCTCAGACCATTACACTACTAATACAGGTTTTACAATTAATTTTTTTGTTGAAAAAAAGTGAAACATTAAATTTATAGAGCAATCTTCAATCTTCTTCTTCTTCTTTATACCCTTTACCCGATACGACTGCAAAATGAGGTTGTATGTTCGACCATCACCTCACCAATTTCTCCGATTGACGATCGAAGTCGGTTGTATTTAACCATTATTTAAATCACATTGAGCGTTCCACCTATTTCACATTGTAGATGTAGAGGTAGGTACTTACAGGGACTCCAAATGAAGTGTCAGTAGTAGTGAGGGTGGTGTGAGGCTGCAGTCGCAATTATTTACCGCCAGACAGAGAGTGAAGAGCCCTAGAGCCGCTGAGAGCCGCGGCGTATACTGAACTTTTTGTACTAGCTACACTTATATAAGGTCTTTTTAAATTAAGTACAAATATTTTAAGGGTGGATTTTTATCATCAAACTGAATAACTTTCCCCAAGGAACATAGGTCGAAATGTGAAAAAAAAATTGGCCCTCCCATACAAATGGTGTCAGCGGCCGGAGTCAATGGTATGCAATATTACAAACAACTCTGTCATGGAACGATCAAAAACATCTTAACTTTCACCCACAGATTACAAGATGTCGCTGGCGCTCCCAAAAGCTCCCAGCGCAACTACAGCTCAACCTACATTATCATTTATCGATTTGCCAGTATTTTTTTTGTCGTCAAAGACTATTATATCTATAACGCTGAAAACGATTACTTTATTATTACATCTCATTTTTCCTACTCCATACTTACAACAGTTAAACGAAAAACCTGTAATGAAACGAATGAGTGTATGTTAAGAGCATACTCGGTGCTTTGTGAAGCACTGTCGGCTCAGAATGGGGTTAAGCGGCGCGACACAAGCCAGACTGCAGGCCGGTATAAGCCACAGACTAGTAAAAGAATATAAAATAATACAACAATTAAACGAAAAACCTGTAATGAAACGAATATTTATTTGTATGTTAAGAGCGCACTTGGTGCTTTGTGAAGCAATGTCGGCTTAGAATGGAGTTAAGCGGCGCGACACAAGCCAAGCCACACTGCAAGCCGGTAGATGCCAGCCACAGACTAGCAAAAGAATATAAATAATACAACAATTAAACGAAAAACCTGTAATGAAACGAATGAACGTATGTTAAGAGCGCACTCGGTGATTTGTGAAGCACTGTCGGCTTTTAGATACTTCGTATTTTTTTAGTCATTTACGGCCTTACTGCGGCTCTGTGCCGCCGCAGTCGTTGTTCTCAAAATAACGCGCGGCGGGCGCTCTATATTTGAAGTGTCTCGCTACTTGAATAATTTATAAGTTGCGCTCGTCTCTGAGTGCGGCACTGCATTTCGGCGGCAAAGCTCACGCGAAAGTTTGCTATTAAGATGTTACTTGTACCCTATAATTTAATGGTAATTTAAGCAAAAGGTAGGTAACTTAGTTTTAGTTGTTTAGTTTTCCGGGTTGATGAGTGGCTTATCAATTATCTTATCAGACATCTAAATAGCACCCCGCGTCAATGTCATGTTCAGTTCAACCCTTATCTCATCAAAGTTAGAGGAGTTTTTGGAGTTCTGGGTGTGCTCGCTTGAGTCATAAATATTTTGTTTGAAAACAAGAAATAGATAAAAATAAAACTGTACCAAAGTAAACATATCAGGTGAACATACAGAGGTAGCAAATAAAAACATTTATGACCGGTATTTCCACTCCAGATAGTATTTTAGAAAAGCTACAGCGGTAACAGGGTAACAAACAAAATTAACTGGGAGCGGGTGGACGCACATTTAAACATTTAAGTCGGAACCGGAAAAATCCAGTCTAATCCGGTTAAACTTTTAAGTTCACTCGTAGATTGCTCGTAGTTTATTTATAACTGAAAAGCGGATGGAAAGTTGCTACGTTTTAACATTTATACTTGTTATTTTTTATATACGATACTATTCCTGGTTTTCTGCAGTTGACATGAAATCTTGGATAAAATATACATCTATAACAAATTTTACACAAGTTTTAAACCGCCGTTTAACGACCCCTTTCAAAGAAGATCGGGACGTGTTTGGGTTCATCGAATCGATAGACTCGAAACCCGCACGACAAGAGAGAAGATTTTATTGCAATTAGTCCGTAGATTTTTTTTAATGTAACGCAAAAGAATCTTCAGATGTGTCAAGCAAGCTCCGCGCGGGAGGGTGCAAGGTTACACTGGCCAACATACCAGATTTCATATAGCAGCCAGCTAACTTGACCCATCGGCGTGCCTGAAGCGGTTGATGATGATGATGGTAGTATCGTGACCTTCAGAAAATAATACTTATAATATCGACAGGCCTATATCGATACTACACTCATGAAAAGTGCGCGCCGAGTCGTGTCGCGGCGCATCCCAGTGTGTATTGTCCAATCGTTCTCCTCATGCAATTGAACCTATAACCCTTGGATCGAGAACTTGTGACTCAGAACAATAGACCAATGATCGTATGTGAAAGGAGACATGTGGGTAAATACTGTTTTGCGTGTCGTTAACGATTTCTATTTTTATCTATAGTTGGATCATTGTGGCATTCATAGACATGAAATTAGTGTTTATTTATGCTATTGACATATCGATAATGTTAGTCATTAACTCATTAACTCATTAAATATTTAGGCCCGTATTTATAATCAGCTCTCAAGAGTGACAGCGAGTTTGAGTCCGAATCAGAAATGTCATTTCAGTACAAAACGATCTGTCAAATCCATACTTAATATTGCCCTCTATCTTGAGATCGCTTTTATAAATACGAGCCTTAATTTGTAATTAAATTTAAACGTAGACTACGGCTCGTATTTATAAAGCAATCTCAAGATTGAGAGCAATATTAAGTATGAACTTGACAGGTCGTTTTGTACTGAAATGACATTTCTGATACGAACTCAAACTCGCTGTCACTCTTGAGAGCTGATTATAAATACGGGCCTAAATGGACCACTATCCGAACCGGTAAAATCCAATGCACTGAAATACAGAATAGAATACTTAAGTAGTAGAAGGTGCTAGGAAGTGCCAGCAACTTCTTCTAATCTGTGCACGGAGTCCTATTTTTGATTGACAATCAGCCTGCATTATCCTAACCAAATTGAGAAAATATCACTAAATAAAAAAAATAGACAAATATTTATCAACTTCGTGTTTTCTATTGGGAATCGAACTTACAAACTTACAAGTAATAAAAAAAAATAAAAAAACGGGATCCTAAGGCTGAAACTACTGGCCAACGAAGGCAGTTATAAAGGGTGTAATGCTCAGTTAACGAAAATGTCTGATCGATAACGAAAATTTCTGATCGAGGTGGTCATTTTGTATGGAGAACCCAATTTTGTTTTTCATTTCTTGAAAGACTTTCCCGTTGATAGTTGTCCAGTTTCTCTGACTGAGCAACTTCTATCAGTTCGCGGGAAAACGTTCCTTATACCCGGTGGTATAAACTGAAAGCTATATGCTTTCGTATGATTATTTTTACCGCTTTAAAACTCTGCTGAAAAAACGCCCTGTTCCCAGCCAGTCCATCTCTGGTGTGAAGTGGCACCTTCAGGAGTCTCTCCAGATTCTGAGCTCTTTGAATTCGTAACGAGAGACCTTTCTACCCAACTGCGCAACGCAAAGGAGGGTAATGTATGTGTGTGTATGTGTGTTACTTTGTGGCGCTCTAGATTTTAATGATTCTTACGTCAATCGAGTCGTCTTAATTGTGCGAGTGTCACTGAAGATGAGATTTGGATTAAAATCAAGTTTGGTGACATTCAGACGCCATTTTGTGAAAATAAATAAAATAAAGTCGATGACTGTGCTGAGTGGAGTATCATTGAATAAGTATTTGAAAATCTGCTTTTAATTAATAAACAATAAATTAAGTTCTTTACATAATTCTACGTTTTGAATGACCGTTTAAAATTTATAATGATTATAAAGGTTTAAAGCTCACTTTTTACGGAGTTGGGTTTTTTGAACATTTTAATATACTCGTTGATGATTAAAATGCTTATCTACCTGAGAAAAATCCAAAATACTAATCGCTTAAACTTAGGAATGCAAAGGAAATGGAGTGATGGGCCGGCGAAGTTTAATTTCGTCCTTGTTTTTAGAAATTAAATGCCGGCTTAAGTGGCTTTTGGAGTACGGTAAGACGGTTTGGTTTCGCAAAGTTTTTTTTTTTTTACGGGCTTGCTTTTGAGACAAAGGTCAGGAATGACCGTGACAGAGTCGACGATGGAGCGAGCAAACCCAGAAGATGCCTGTTATGGCACTGGCATTCTCACGCACCGACGGAACACAGCAAGCTGTTTGGCGCCGGACTCCAGTGAGAGGGTAGTCACGAGCCAGGCGGCCCCCTGCGGAGCCTACCACCGCTTTGTTGGGATCGTTCAGCCGGACTTATTCACAGGCAAGCCTGTGTTGCCGTTGCCCGAGGTGGACCACTAGGAGGTAGATCCCATCCCACCCCAGGTCTTGAAACGGAGATTGTTTTTAAATACCTCTTATGGATACTTACTAACCCACAAAGTAATGTATTCGCATCTAGAGGGAAGTTCTTTGGGGCAAGGCATCCAAAATGTAAAGGATACAACTTTCGTAGCGTAGCCTCTACGGCGTAGAGCGTAGGCCAGGTGCTACGCCGCTACGAGAATTTAAAAGGAAAGTAGGAGATGTGTTATTTACTTACTTATCTTCCAGATGATAACTCCATGAAAGGAATATAAGGTCATTTGAAATCAAGTGCAAATATTTAAGTCGATGAACAAATAAATTCCATGAAACTATTGCATGATTTTTATAAAAAAAATTATACGCTAGCTTTCGAGGTAACATAGATTCTAATATAAAAAAAAAAACTGGAATCGGACATGCCGGCTACAGTGGTGGGCCGTGATTGGCTGAAGATTTAACGTTGTGTGCGTGTAGTGTAATGATGACCTACATAAGGCCTGCATTCTAGTTACGTGGTGGGTAAACCGTGTTCACAAAAAGGTTGTTTTTTTGTTAGATAATTTAAAATAAAAACTACCGTAATTTTTTTTCTAAAATGCGTTAATTCTATTTCTTCTACATAATTATACATACTCTTAAAATATTTGTATTTGATTTAAAATTACCTTATACATTTTCCACGTCAATGTCAAATAAACCCCCCATTGACGGTAACATACAAAATACTTGTAAACTCAATTACTAGAGGCTTCTATTTCAATCACGTACTCGCCCAACTCATACACTCTTCACAGATTACAGAAGTGTTACGTGCTCGACATAATCGGGTTCCTTTTGTTAACTTTTTGAATGAAATCTCAAAAGCTTTTCCTATTAAGTAATACTGTGTGGTGAACAGATTATTATGTTATTTGCTGGTACGTATCATGTCGCAGGATTATGATCAAATCGGGGTTCTGATCAAAAAACTAGCCACGGGTAGTGTGAGTGGTATGGTGGGTCCGCAGTGGGTTTTTGACAAATCTAGGATGTTGTGAAAATCCTGAGAAAATCCGGTTATTTGATCAAAATGTGTACTTACATTGTGGCAATAATTTTTATCTAGACTAATTATTTCATTGTTACAGCGTCTGAACAACTTATCCCAACAAAAATAATTCGTTGGGTATGTTCACACCCTAAAGTTAGGTCATCAGTTTTTTTTTACTCACAGTATAAAATATTTGCGACCAAAAAAAAAAAAAAACTCAAACCTAGTCTAGCTTCTGACACTTCGCTCTAGGCAAGTAAACCGTACACAATTGGGTACTTGACTGGGTAGCTTAAAAAAATCAAAACGTTTATACTTAAAACTGATGGCTAAAAATATTGTGGATTTCATTCATCATTTAAAAAAAAATGCACATTTAGATTTTAATAATCGAATTAAAAGTATATAAGTTATTGATTTGAGTAGTCAATGAACCCTATTCTAGAGGCCAACTAAAACTAAAATTTTTAGTTTGACGTAGATAAAACCGTATGGCTATTCTACAAAAACCATGACATAGGTAAATTTAGTTTGACGTCTCTTATCTTAGCCATGTCAAACTATAGCGAAATCACTATGGAAACCACATACAACTGAAAGTTCAAGTTGGTGTTTTCACCTCATGCAACTACGAACAAGATAACTTTGATCTGATTTGGTCCACTTTTCATGGCGACCAAGATGGCGACAAAGTGTCTATGTCACATGCTATCGCTTTTTAGTCTTTCACAGTCTGTCATGTGTCGTTCAAAATTACAATTGATTTCGTTCGAAATTATTCAGTGATTTTCAACAAATTATGCGTTTATATGTATTAAATTGGTTGCCTGAGTGTTAGAAACTCTATAATAGTTGTTGTTTGGAACAATCGCACCGATTATTTTGTGCAAACCGTGCGTGATTTGCAGAAAACGATGTAGTAAAAAAAAACCAGTTTAAAGGAAATTTATGTAAATTTCCTATAAAGATGTAGACAGGTAAGTTCAACTTGAGCGCAATTTAAGTGGTTTATTCTCTTGTACTATCAACAAGACTAAAATAATATGCTATCTTTCTATCTAAACAATAGTGGTGTAATCTTCACTATCGATAAAAATATTAAGTACCTATGTTGTTCAGTATTTTTCCAGACTTTTCAGATATATGATGGCTTTATCTAGCATGTACCTTGTTCACATAATGCCTTTGAGAATAAACTCTATTTTTGTGCAAGTAAGTTTAGAAACTCAAGTGACTTACTTTTGATTGAAATGAAAACTAATTTAATTTCAGATGTAGACGACAATGGGTGAAAATTATAGAAAACGAAGACTTGGCTTGCATACCAATCGAAAAACTTTGCGCCACCAAATTATGTGGAGATCATTTCCAGTCCAAAGACTTAGGACGACCACCTCGATCAGACAATTAGTATGGGAAATACTTAATACCCATACACATACCTTAATTGTAAATTTAATGATATAAATAATTAAAAATATACAGAAAAACTACTTAATGTTTTATTTATTTTTAAATGTTTTACAATATGTATGAAGGGATCCACGTCGGCGCCGCCCATGATGAATTTATCGATATCGATTTTATCAGGAACTACATGTGACCATCCCTATTGTCTATTCTTGTGCTATTGGCTACCCTGACGTATTTATAAAATTATGACGTTTAATATTCGCTGGGTTGGTAGTGATATTTGGATCAAATAGGTTCCATAAACAAGTATGGAAGTCTCTTAGAACGCTAGTGGTTATCTACTCAGTGTTTTCGTGTTTTCGATATATATTTTCCGTAGTCCTTTTCTTTCAGTAAAAAGCAGTGAAACTGGGTTTAATGCACATCGCATATAAGAATAAAACCAAAAAACACATTGGTACGTGGTGGGATTCGAACCACGACCTCCTGCACAGAAGGCCGCGGCCAAGTGAACAAGGATATTTTTTGCGTTCAGTGGCCGAAGAAAGGTACTCAATTGGTTTACAGAGTCTTTAAAGCTTGAACGGTTTGCAATTCCATGTTAATTTTGTTACTAGGGTGACGCACGCGAGAAATGGAATATAACAAATAAATACATTATTACCAGGTGTCCTGGGGTAGTTTATTATGTTCAGTTCACATTAGGTAAATCGTTTTTCTAGGTACTAAGTACTCTGCACTTCTTTGCCCATTGAAGATCTGGTATCTCGTACTTCTGTGGGCGAACTCAACGTTCTTGCTTAAAGTCAGTCATCTATAAGTCGTAGTACGGCAGAAGAATGCACATCAATCATAGAGCAGCAGACTCCAGAGTGGATAAAGTTCCCGTTGACAAGAGTATGTAAGGGCCGGATGATGCAAGAGTAAGATTATTAAACCTCACTTACCTGTCTATTCTTCTTCAGTCGTAAATTCAGTGTAGTGTTCAGTACCTATGTTTTCAGTAGTAAGAAGGTACTACATACATGTACCAAGTATATGACAGAGGATTCAAGTAGTCAAATCCAATAGCATGATTTTAAAACACTCTTACTTCAATTCCCTAGACTTATCCCGTGGGGTCGGGTACCTAATCTAGGGGTTTTATTGAGGGTGCTGGTTTCACGCAAAGCGTCTACCATCTGACCTCCACAACCCAGAAGGGAAACCAGACCCAATCCTAAATTAGGCTTTTGCCAGGTTAGTGGCCAACCCAGCCAGCTGTCAGGGTTTTCAAGCCGCCAATGCTAAGCAATGGCCTCTGATATGGTTAAACGATCAATAATATCTACGATATTAACCGGAACCAACGGCTTAACGTACCTTTCAAAGCACGGAAACGCTTGAGTTGTTATATCACCATCGGTCATCCATCCATGGCCTGGCCATGGCGATTGTTGCTCAACATCGTTTCCGGAATGAATAAATACTAACCATTTGACCAACGAACGCTCCACTCGAACACTACTCACTAATTTGTGAATAAATTTATCAATTTTAAAAACTATTTATCTGATTTTCAGGTTTCATGACATGTTTTGGATGCTTTATACGTAGGATGCAGTAGACGAAATGCATATTGGCATCTACATTTCTCCCATAAACCACGCCAAGTTAAGTCGTTGATTCCGGTTGCTGTCTTTGATAGTGATGATTACAGAAACCATGTCAACGGCATTACATACATACATATAATCACACCTCTATCCCTAATGGGGTAGGCAGAGCGTAAACGACCTAAAAAACCCGTCACGTCTGACAAGTTTTGAGGGTTATTCCAGATTGAACTGTATATTGCTATAGTGACAGGTTGTCAGCCCATCGCCTAAATTAAAAGCTGTGCCAGCATGGAAGCTGTGCTATAAGGTGGTTTATAAAGTCTGTCATCAGGGTTCATCGGGACACTAGACACTATACTACATAGACTCGAAACCCACACGAAAAGCAGAAGAAAAATAGGTGGTTAAAAACTGACACTGATGGTAGATTTAAAAACCCACACGAAACAAGATTATTTTTCCTGTGTGAATAATAAAATTAACTCCTTATTGCATTTTATAGGCGACAAGCTTTATCCCCTAGTGGCGCGGCTGATGACCCCTCATCCATTGCCAGCTCCTGGCGCTCGCCCGAAGAGAGGTACAACTGTCCCCATGCACTAAGCAGAGCCACAATTGAGATAACTTTCGGCGTTTTAAAAATATAGACTACGATGCCTTTATCGTCACCGTATATTCGTCTGAAAAGGCAGCACAAATAATAATATTTAAATAACTATCCCTATACTATTGTTTTTCAATACAGTCCTATGTACAATTTATGAATAAAACCTTTTTTTTTTACTGTAGACAGATTATTTTTATTTTAAATTAAAATGAGTTTGATGCAGTCATTATATTTTTCTTAATTTTAATTTTTAGTACAATAAAGACTATGCAGGGATTAAAAAATGTTTAACCTACTCATAAAATTAAACAATTTTACCAAAAAACTTAGGTTAATAAAAAGAAAAAATATATGAGTGAGCAACCCTAATACAAATATTTACACCTTTATCCCTTATGAAGGTGGAGTTCAGAAGTCTGAAAAGCAGCTGGTATATTTGGTTTTGTTCAAACGAACGGATACTTTTCCGTATCTAGTTTCCAAAGCCATAAAATTTACAAAAAAAAAGAAAAACCTTTTCAGACTAGCAACACCGGTCTCTATATTTAGCGATGTCAAATAATTAAAATTTTAGTTTTGACATGGATAAAAAAGGCTATTCTAGGTAGAATGTCAAAAAATTAAAAGTTCAAATGACATAATTAAATCTCGTAAAATTTGATCAATTTGCGTCAAACTGGCTTATTTTTAGCAGCGGTTAAAATGGTGCCGCTTAAATTTAGTTGTGTCAAATTGCCTAAAAATTTGGGGTTCAGAATCGAAAAATATGATAAGTGGTCCTTAGATTTGTGTGCAAAGTGGTACGTAAACGTGCAGCAGGAGGGTATACTTACGAGGCTCATGGAAGAGTAATATAAGTGAGGATAACGTCGTGGCTGCTGGTAGTGGCCCACGAATGGTAAATGTTTTTAAGAGCAATGCTCTACAGTTTTGGAATCACTTACGAAATCATAAATGTGCTTGCTTGAATGTTATACACTAATACACCAACACGGAACAACAAACGCCTGTTTCCAGAGTCATTTTTGATGGGAAATGAAGTCACCAGTTTCCAGAGTGATATGGTGATTTGTGTTCATAAAGTACCTATGTGATTTTATAAGATTCAGAATGCATTGGAAATGCCATATACCTTCTTCAGGCACAGTAGATGGAATGAAATGAAAAAATGATGGAAATAAAATACACAGACCATCAATTTATTCACCCAACAGCTCCATGCAACCTTTTTTTACAACCATTCTTCAATAAAAAGTATCTTACAGCATTAAATTTCAAGTGATATAAGTAGCGTGTATTCTATCCAAGTCTATCCAAGAATTCTTTCCTTCTGTTCTCTCTAGTAAGGGACATAATACTAAAAGGGGGTAAAAGGGATAGTAAAACATGGTGTAAAGAACAGTAAGCACGGTGTAGGGGACAGTAAATCAGGGTGTAAGAGACAGTTATGTATAGTGTAAGGCACAGTAAAACGGGACCGAGACAAAAGGCAAAATTTTCTGTAGGTATTAGTCATTTTCATCTTATTGCCATGCTGAGTGCTGGGCTGTACCTACTAGAGTCATTTAAAAACAGAATGTAAGTACCCGCTGCTTCTCTTCTATGGCAGACAATAAATTTGACTCAAATTTCTCGGAACATTATCATATTTCTTGGAACTATAATTATATTTCTTGGAGCTATGATCATATTTCTTGGAACTATGAACATAGTTCCTTGGAGCTATGAATCATAGTTCTATTAAATAAACCTAAAGCGAAGCAGCTGGCACATTCTATATTTTTAAAATGATTCTAGTCCATGGCATTAAGATTAAAATAACTAATAAATTATTTTTATCGAAATCTTTGTTTTTTATGTTGGAAGAGATTAACTCCCAAAACTTGGTTTATAAGAAAGAATTACTAAGAAATTGGTAAGTAACAGTGTAAATTATACGTTAAAAGAATTATTACTGAGTTAGTTTATTAAAATGCCTAAACTGGCGCAACCATTTTATTTATTTATTTAAAGAGAGTGGTAGGCACTTTGGCCTTTGTGATGAAAGTGAGAGAAAACGAAAGAGACCAGAGACTAGGTCATGGGGGTAGCCTTTCCATCGGGTGGCCGCGCGCGCGCGTGCTGGGGCGCCAGCTCCTGGATGTGAGCGAATTCTGACGCGTCCGCCCGCGCGGACATGTCAGTGGCAAGACAACTGATGAATATATCGACTCTCCATTTTGAGTCCTCTGGTAATGGTATCGTTCCTCACATAGCGACTGGACGAAATCGAAGATGGAGCGAGCTCACCCAGAAGATGTCTGTTCACTCTAACTTTGAAGTGTATGCATTCGGAAACACAAACGCTGGTAGTGAGTTCCACTCTTGTGCTGTGCGCATTATGAAAGAGTTTTAGAAGCGTTTAGTCAGAGAAGCCTGGAAGAGATTGCCACTTAGCAATAAGGCCGCCTATATGTACACTAATATTCTTTATTTGTTGTTTCTGTATGTGTTTTATTAAGTGTGCAATAAAGTATATTGTATTTGTATTGTATTAGTCAGTAAAATACGCCAACAGTTTCTAAGAGCGGCGTTCTGTCTTTGTACAGAATGTAAATACTCATCAGGTCAGGTCCTTCAAGGCATGCGTGTATCTCATAATTACTGCACGTTACTTTAAAATGAAAGTACTGGGTTTTATGTAAATAAAACAACAGTATAAATTAAATTAATTTTATTTGTATGAGTTTTATCTGAACCACCTAGTCTAAACTGGAGCGAGATTAGAAAAAAACTAAACCGAATAGTATAGGCTAAATGTGGTATTCTCCGCTTATTTTGTATCGCGCCATGGTTTCTTCAGCCAACTGCATTATTCTCATTCACATACTAATTATTACACATTTTGCTATACATCTAGGTTCTTCGTCGCTTCGTCGTCTGAAAAAGAAATAAAAAAGAAATCAGATCTCTACCTTATTTAAATACCAAAGTGAAAACATTTTGTAGTTAGGTAAATCTCATGCAGGCCTAATCACCTGCTTATCTTTGTAACGTAAGAATTTTCTAATAAAATTTCTTACATGTTTCTTACATGAAGATTTTTAGGTTAGGTCTCTTAAAATTCTTGATACCTCCTTCCTTTCACACACATACATAAAAAACCGAGGTATATTCACATCTAATTATCTGTAAAATTGTAAACAAACTATTGGACTTGGAATTAACACTAGCTGCTGAACACATACACACTTATTGCGCAACCTGTAAGCGCGGTACTACCACGGTCGTTTTTGCCCATAGCCCTTGCAGCAAGGTTGTCATGCTAAGCAGGTTTTCAGCAGTTAAATGTTAAAAAATTACAACAATTGTTGAAAGATTAATTAATCCATTTGTACCTGTTATCTCCCAATAAGTTATTGCGGTGGACTCAGCCTGTTCTCTGAACACTGCCATGTAGCACTTGGAAGACCAAGCCTTCTCTTGTCTGAAGACTGCCAGGCAAGACCATGTTTAGATTATGTTGATATCGGCTTTTCTTTTTATTTGTTGAAATTCTTTGAGTTGTCTTCAAAATTATGCAGGATCTTTCAATCTACAAAGAGTTAAAAGTTCAGATCAATAAACTAATGCATATTCAAAATTAACAAAACGATTTGCTACAACTTAGTACCTATCCTTACCTTTTTAACTACAGCAACTTGCTTGCTATGATATCTCGTTTTTGCTCGTGGATTTCTTCAGGAGTAACTCTTTTTGGGGGGTCCGTATTTTCTCAATATGCCATCTGCGACGACACAGTTCATTCTATGGGGCCTCTGACTTATTACTTGAATTCAAATACGATACATTAGGTTTGGGGCTTAGGTGGCATGTCATATCACGCCACCGACGCGGGGGGCTGAAGAAACTGGTGGCCTTCAACTAGCGGCGGCTTGTTTCTGCCCAATGTTTCTGCCGGAACTACATTTTCATGTTGTTCTGCTCAAGAAAATCATGGAAACTACCATGAAAGGGTTGCTTTAAAATGTAAACAAACATAAACGCAAAGAGTAACGTAATAATACCTATCATACACATGGACCTTGACTTGATTGACAGTTATTACGAAGGGTGGATGACGTTTAGTGTTTTTCGGAAACACTTATTTTCCAGGAAATGAACGAAACCTTTTCCGTCCTAGGCGAAAAACTGTTCCAAGTCTAGTTTCCAGAGCGATAAAACTGATAAAAAAAAGAAAAACTTCTTCAGACTAGCAACACCACAGGACTATTATGTCAAATGTTTAAAAAATGTGGGTTCGCCTGGAATAGCCTTTAGTTATGTCAGGTTATGTCACCGGTTAAATTTAATTTTAGTTTAGCGATTTTGACATTGACACATTTATAGCGGTGTGCACCCAGAATTGCCCTCATTATGTCACCTGCGATATCGTCGACGGTACCGTGCCGTCGCCGTTGCCGTGGACGTGCCGTCTAGTGGAAAAGCGCCCAATGTTTATTCATAATTTATATAGGTACTGCTGAACAGTGAACCAAATAAATCAAGCATAGGTATTTCTTTGTTTAAATTATGTACCTATGATAGGATCAAGAACAGTTATTAAAACATTTGGTAATAAAGAAGAGCAGAGGACGTATTTGTCTACGTGAAGTCGAAACTTGGCACGTCCCTCAATCATGATCACGAGGTTATACAGAAGAAGGTAATAGATACTTCCATGCTGGACTGGGAGTGATAGAAAAACATAGAATGTGCCAGCTGCATTTCCTCCCGTGCATGCTGTAAAAATCAGCTTAGGGAATCGAGGGTTTCAGTGTATTGCAATTTAGGCGATGGGCTGACAACCCGTCACTATATCAATATACATAGTCACCTGTATAATAACCCTCAAAACTTGTCAGACGTGGCGGAATTACCTTTATTTAGGTCGTTTTTGCTCTGCCTACCCCAATAGGAATAAAGGCGTGATTTTATGTAGGTATGCCGGTAATAGATTAGATTTGATTTCCGAGTCACCAACCATTGTAGGTCGACCATTTGAGTTTCCCCATTGACTCAAATCGAAAATAATAATAAGAAGAAGTCTAGGCCTACTGGTATAAAAAACATTGTTGTAATATCAAAATTCATTGTTGAAATATCTGTTTCTATGGCCCGTATTTATAATCAGCTCTCAAGAGTGACAGCAAGTTTGAGTTCGTATCAGAAATGTCACTTCAGTACAAATTATTAATATTGCTCTCACTCTTGAGATCGCTTTATAAATACGAGCCTATGGTTTAGAATGATAAAAACCGCTTCCGCTCATGCTTCCGCCCTGCTAATGACGTAACCATGGTCAATGCGGCCAGTTGCTGCTGCCACAGGTGGTTAATTAATGCTTTCGTTGATGGGCAAGCAAAGCCGTGTTGTGATGTGTGGCTGTGGAATTCTCGTCAAATATACGAACTGAGGGTAGATTGTCTTTACAAAAATATATTTTTGCCAATTTTAAAACCTGTACCCCTTACGGTGCAGGCAGAGCTCAACTACCTCATATAAAGACACGTCGGCTTTCACATCGGACATGTTTCGAGGGTGATTTTAGAAAGAACTAACTATGTATTGTTATTTTGTAGGGTTTCTTAAGGGAACTTAATTTAATTTTTACTATATTGTTCAATTTTTTTAGTTTATTATTTCCATTAATGTTTAATAAGTATAATATAATTTACGAATTTTGATTGTGACGAGTAGTGGTTACACATAAACCCTCAGGCAGTTTTTGTAGCCACTTTCGGTTTTTCTATGTATGTTTTATTAAAAAAACGGAAAAGAAAACTACTTTAACTGCGTAAATAATTTAGTTTGTGATAACAAAAAAGAGAAGGACGGAATATAACTTTTTAACTTAATAAATGTGTTTGTTTGTTGTTCTTTTATGTAAGAAGAAAAATAGGTGTAATTTATTGCATAGATATAGTTGGCTCGAGAGGAATTAGGCTCGTATTTATGAAGCGATCTCAAGATTGAGAGCAATATTAAGTATGGATTTGACAGATCGTTTTGTACTGAAATGACATTTCTGATACGGACTCAAACTCGCTGTCACTCTTGAGAGCTGATTATAAATACGGGCCTTATTCCTCTCGAGCCAACTATATCTATGCAATAAATTACACCTATTTTTCTTCTTACATAAAAGAACAACAAACAAACACATTTATTAAGTTAAAAAGTTATATTCCGTCCTTCTCTTTTTTGTTATCACAAACTAAATTATTTACGCAGTTAAAGTAGTTTTCTTTTCCGTATCTCGAGAAGTTGTTTAATAATTCAAGGTGGGTAATATAAGTACTCAAGTTGTTGCTTTTTACAGAAAGGTAACGGAAGGTAAAACGCGTGAATTTGGGCTAAAGTTACAAAATCTTTTTATTTTATACATAGTACATTCTGGACTGCTGACTAACTTCCATGCTGGACTGGGAGTGATAGAAAAACATAGAATGTGCCAGCTGCATCTCCTCCCGTGCATGCTGTAAAAATCGGTTAAGGGAATCGAGGGTTTCAGTGTATTGAAATTTAGGCGATGGGCTGGCAACCTGTCACTATAGCAATATACATAATCACCTGTATAATAACCCTCAAAACTTGTCAGACGTGGCAGAATTACCTTTATTTAGGTCGTTTTTGTTCTGCCTACCCCAATAGGGATAAAGTATGTATGTAGTACATGAAAAACAGAAGTCATAATTTAGGTAATTTTTGGTAACCTACCTATCAATCGCCTATCTACAAAAAAAAAACTTCTGTCCCAACGTCACACTGAGCTATATCTTTTAGCCACTTTATGGGATATTTAAGGCTCGTATTTATAAAGCGATCTCAAGCTTGAGAGCAATATTGAGTGCGGATTTGACAGGTAATTTTGTACTGGAATGACATTTCTGATAAGAACTCAAACTCGCTGTCACTCTTGAGAGCTGATTATAAATACGGGCCTAAATTCATTTAAATACCAATCCATCCGACCTAGAAGCGAACCCGAAACCCTCTGCGCAACTAGCAGATACATTGCCAACTAGGCTGTGCGGGTCAAACAGGAAAAATCCTGTACCAGTTTTGGCAGCCTTAATTTATTTTTACGTAAAACAGTATTTCCTGAATTTTTCAGGCGGCGTAACAAACGCCTGCTGAATTTTAATTCCAGTTGCCTTGTGTTATGAAAAACATAATTTACTTTTATGTCAAGGCAAGCTTGCATGTGCAGTGCAGTTGCATTTTTTAAGAGTACTTTACGACTTTATTTGAATACTCTGAGTTAAGTAAAAGCAAAGTGCATGCTGAGTTGTATTTAAAGTCATTTGAACAAAGAAACAGGCACAGTTAGGAAACAATTTAATGAGCTTCTATTTATTTATGAAGCCGTTAACGCTGTACCTACCCCTTACCGTTTATTTCAAATTTCTAGGATGACACTTTTATACGTTCTCTAAAGGTCTCCTCTCTTCCTTTCTAACAAACAAAACTTGCCTCAAAGGACAGGAAATGACAACCCAACCCTCTTTACCCATTACACAACTAGAGTTTAGCAAATAATTACCCGGGATATAAAAAAAGTTTCCCGTCCCGAAGAGTCATCGGTACCGGGACGGAACTTTTCCGGGACGGGACATTCAATATTGCCGGCAAATTCCAATTGGAAAAGTTGTGCCTTTGGAACTGAAGTAGGAATCCAGGAATTTGCTGCCGTTTAGGTATTTTGCTATAGGATCAAATTCTAGCGGTAACTAAGTGAATAGTTTTCAAAGAGTTGAATAAACAGTCAAAATGTTGCTTCATTATTAAATTGGTTTTTGAGGTAACTCTTATGCTCTTATTTATAAAGCGCTCTCAAGATTGAGAGCAATATTAAGTATGGATTTGGCAGATCGTTTTGTACTGAAATGACATTTCTGATACGAACTCAAACTCGCTGTCACTCTTGAGCGCTGATTATAAATAAGGGCCTTAATTTGTTAAACATTTTAAGGAATAGAGTAAGGAGTGTATAAATAAGTAAATCCGTTCCTAGGTACGAGAGTTTGTCTGATACATATATAAATCTGTATAAATTGAAATAAAAATCTCACAAAATGTATTCTAGTGAAATTCTGGTGTCTCTTTTGTTAATTAGGTACCTATTAGAGAACTCTATGCAAAATAAGTGTGTTTTTTATAAATAATAATCATATCTGAATTTGAACTCTTTTTGGAACAAAATGGCGTTGGGGTATAGAATTCATGATAGAAATAAACCTCTCAGTAGACTTTAAGAAAAACTTTTACCATTCCCACAGAATAAAAAATGCCTACGCAAAGGCACAAAGTGCCAACCGATCGCGTCCAAGAAAACTCCAATTTAAGTTCATAATATTCCATTTTCCAGCAAAGAAAATTTCCGCCATTCGAGTGCATCCAAGAGAATTGGTAATGAAAAAACGGTCCTTTGACGGTCGCGTTGTTGCGCACAAAAGACGGAGCAGGAGGTGAATTCTTTGTACGATTTTGTTGTACATTGCTTGGTATTGTTATTGCAGACTGGTATTTGACAGAAAATAGAAAGAAATATGATGAAATCACGCTATCGCATATCGTCCTATTGTCTCACATAAAGTGTATAAGAATTAAAAAAAAGACAATTAGATTTATTGACTGGTTCTTAGAAGGCTATTGTATATTGTACCTTTTCATTTTATACATCGTCGATTCTATAAGGTAGCCCCTATTATTAACGCCCCTTCAACTTGCTAATCCTGTAAGCTTAAACAAGCAATGAACGTCGACGTCCATTTAGCATCTTCGCCTCGTTTGGAAATAGGTCACCGCCTTTGTTCGCGGTTCAGCACACAATTCAACTTCTCCTTAGTTTTGTCAAGTTATATTTAAGTTCTTAACGAGGAACACGGCGCGAGAGTTTACTATTTTGTTTGTTATTTAAATGTTGTAGGCGTGAAATCATTTTTGTATCTTAAAATATTGTATTTCAATCAAAACTCACCTATATCTATATAGTTTCCAGCAAACATCTTGAGCATTCAGTAGGAGTAAGTTTGCGCATCGTTACCAATACTAACATTTTTGGCCGGTGACTGTGCCTACACTAAGATCTACCATCATGAAAAAGAATTACCATACTCATATTTTTTTATTGATGATTATATAATTTGGAATTACAAGCTAGAGCTTGACTAGGAGCAATAAAAAACCATACGGTAATATAGCGGAGTAAGGCCCGTATTGATAAACAGTTCTCAAGTGTGACAGCGAGTTTGAGTTCGTATCAAAAATTTCATTTCAGTACAAAACGTCCTGTCAAATCCATACTTAATATTGATATCAATGTTGAGATCGCTTTATAAATACGAGCCTAAGTACAGGACGGTTAAGAGAATTTCTATAATTTACGTCAGAGCAGCGCAGCTTCAAGTCTGCAGTTGGTGCGGTGATATTTTCCATTGAATATTTCTCAGCCGCCGTCTTGACTCTTCTAGTAGGTATGCCATGTCCCTAATAATTTTTCATCGACTTGGCTCACAGATACTAAAATGAACTACAACAGAAAATAAAGTAGGTACAAACAACAAACGAGTACATCCGCGGAAGGGCGTGTTGCTCTAAAAGTACATCACACAACACATTCAGTACCGTTTTGCTGACTGTACATTAATATCTCGCCATATTGTACTCTCCCTGCTGACCGTACCAGTCACCTCGTCTGTCGAAGCCGATACAATCTCGCCACGGACAGCTATTTCCGAAGCTTCGGAACAAGTCCCCATCTCGCCAACAATGCTACAGAAATACACAGCCTGTGCTAAACGTGTACAATTAATACACTCTGTATTCTAGATTCTAGAATAACATCTGTATTCTTAGATTCTAATGTTATTTGGTGTGCCTGGAGAATTTAATATCACGTTGGTCAAGGTTTGCTGATTAGTTGCGCAGTAGGTAGCTAGTAGCTACCATACCCATGAGATTAAGGCCAGTATTAATAATCAGCTCTTAAGATTGATTGCGAGTTTGATTTCGTATCAGAAATGTCATTTCAGTAGAAAACGACCTGTCAAATGCTCTTTTCTTGAGATCACTTCATATACAAGTCTAAACAACTCAATACAAATAAACAACTCAATACAAATATTATCAGTTATTCGTATTCACAGTCATCATCATCATCATCAGCCTGTATCAGTCCACTGCTGGACATAGGCCTCTCCCATGGCACGCCACTCAGCTCGGTCTTCAGCCGTTCTCATCCAATTTCTGCCCGCTTTCTCACGAAGATCATCCCTTCACCTGGTTTCAGGACGTCCTACACTACGTTTGCCTTGCGGTATCTACTCTAGAACTCGTCTGCGCCAACGGCCGTCAGTTCTACGACATTGTGACTTTTCACAGTACAAAAAGCAAATTCTAATTATAAACTTCTAAATAATTTATTTATTATTTATTTATTTATGAGCCTGTGGTGTCCCACTGCAGGGCAAAGGCCTCTCTCCCTTCTTTCAATTTTCCTTCTAAGTAATAGTATGTATTAAAGTAAATTACACATTACAAAACCATCGGATTATTGGCAACAGTTTAAATACCGGTAGGACCGGTACTGTCTATCGTCAAGTCATCAAACCTACTATCAGTCAAAGAAAAAAATAGTCGAGTATGTTTCACACTGTGTGTGAATCTGGTTCCGTATACTCTGAATGACTATGTCAGTTTTAGAGCACTACAAAAATACTATAACCTTAAACTCAGAAGCTTAACATGGCCGTGCCGTGGACGTTCCGTCAAGTGGAAAAAATGAAATACCAATGTACTTACCTAGGCCCGTACTCATAATCAGCTCTCAAGAGTGACAGCGAGTTTGAGTTCGTATCAGAAATGTCATTCCAGCACAAAATTACCTGTCAAATCCGCACTCAATCTTGAGATCGTTTTATAAATACGAGCCCTAGTTTAAGCTTTTTTATCTTATCTTATGTAGCCGTTACTTATGTGTCCCGTTGCTCGGCAAAGACCTCTCTCCTACGCTTTCTAAAATAAGAAAAATATAAGTAAAAGCTAGAAAATCGCCAAGCAAATTAACCAAGTATTAAACTTACTTTTAACTTTTTGTCGCATTTTATTCGTACTAGAAAAACCAATAAAAGTTTTTTTTTTTTTGTAAACTGTGGTTCCAAAAATGGAAATCTCTACGCAGGAGAGAGCGTGATTCGTGGAGAGCATGATTTAACTGAATCTTTAGCAAAATTGTTGCCGTCCCTTTCTATTTTTTCGGAATGACATGTGACCATTTTAGTCAAGATTTAGTGACTTTGTGCGCATACGAATCGATACCACTGTCGTAGAGTCTACGGAACTCTAAAAGCAATTCAGCTGCGTCGCGTCGGTCAGTGCGCATGTTTCAGCTGCATTGTCACGGCTCATTTGGTGTGTTATCTCATAACTAAAATCGGTTTAAGCCTAATACACATATTCATGTTCATGAGTATTCCATGTATTGTGATTGCTTTTTTGTTTTTAAACAACATCAGATGCAAAGTTTGTTTTTTAATAATAATATAACACAAATATTGAATAAAAACACCCCCAAAAGGGAGAAAAAAAGTACACAAATAGTCATTTGTACTCTACTCAAGATACGATTTTTTTTATAATGGAAACAGCGCGTATCTATTTTAATAAGTTTTTTTTTTATATTGGCATCCATCGTTTTTAGACGATGATTCTGCCAAAGTCACGGTTCAAAGAAAACACTGGTAATAAAAAAACGCCTTCACAAACAAATAAAGACACTTTCAGGTGGTTTCTTTCAGCCCAACCTAAAACAAGGCATAAGATTAATGGCCCTCTCATAAATTATGATATATGACTCTTTTAATTTGACAATATAAGTATAAGTAGTATAATATTGTTACTTGTTTAAGTAATAAAGTTGTCATAAGACTCTAAAAAAAAATGTTGTTTAAAATTAATTTCGTATTTTTCTCTTTCCAGGTATGTAATCAAAAGGAAAACAACAGTAGACGACTAAGTATTGGAAACCCATTTAATACAAACAATATTTTACCTATACCTTTTACATAGTGAAGGCAACAAATGGACTAACCTAATAAAGCCTTCACATTACTTAATCTACAGGGTGTAAAAAAAGTACTGGGTTCCTTTAAACCACATATTCTACTTATGATACCAAACAACTTTCCCAAAGCACAAAAATTTTAGCTCGAAAAAAAAAATTGTCTTTTCCATACAAAGATGCTCTCCGGGATCTGCAGTTTTGTATGGACAAGGCAAAATTTTATGTCGATCTAAAATTTTTGTGCTTTGCGAAAGTTGTTTGTTATTATTAGTAGAACATTTGGTTTAAAGTAACGCAGTACTTTTTTTTACACCCTGTATAATTAGCTTAGCTGTTTTTTTGATGCCAAAACTGGTAACTTCAATTAAATTTGATTTAAATCTACGTAGCTTCGCAAGTCTCACGCTTAGTACGCATTTTTATACAAACTTACATAAACCTAAAATTTTCAAGCACAGTCTTCTCCATATAGTAGATCAATGTGTACAACCCACAAAAAGAGTAGCGTGATGTTATTAATTGGGCTAACGAAGAAAGCCACTAAAAACTTAATAGCTATCGACATGCTAATTTTTCTTGCCACATTTTTTAGCCTAAAAACTGTTAAGCGTACAGTGATTGAATATTTAGCTGTACATACTTAATATCCGCGTATCGTATCTTCTATACAAAGGGGGTTTTAAATTTGCTCGTTCCGGAGAAAATTTTCAGTTTCGTACTAGATGGCGTTAGGTGCGGCTAAAATTTTGAAAGGTCATATAGCGTTGTTTTAACGTTTTCGTTTCACGCAATGTGACAAATAAGTTATAGTGTAAAATTTATAGTTTAGAAAGGCTATCCTAGTGCGGCTTTATTAAATAATGAACTATAAATAAGTAAAATACTGCTTTCGGAGAATACTGATTTGACAAAAATGAGAAAAGATTTCAATAGTCAAAAGACTTTTCCGTGTATAAAGGAACGTTTTTTTAGCCAATTTCAGCGCCCTCTGCAGGAACTCACAAGTATCGTCCAAAAAATTCCCATTAACATACTTAAAGCTACTCGTACTATTCTAGGAGATCATAACTCATATTATTATCATGGTGTCTTTGGAAGATATACTTTAATAGGTATTTTATAGCACAGAAAATACATAATACTGAGAAATGTTACAGAAAACAGTACAAATAGGTGGCTTTTTTGCTAAGCAGCAATTTATCCCAGCCATCCCTAGGGCAATTTTTCTTTCATGTTGTTAAAATGTTGCCTTTTAAATCTGCAATTCCCCTAGTACTGTGCGCATGCGACCGTGTCGTTGACATTGATCGGTGCGCGTCCGCGTGCGCGTTCGTTGCACCGCGGGACAGATTTAGCGCACGCCCGCGCGTTCGCCGGTCTAAGTCTAGATGCGCTATATCCGTGCCCATAAAGATTTATTTCCTCTTCTCTTGCGAATCTGTGGAGATGTGCGTGTCCAAAACGGTAAAAGCGTAGTATAATTTCCAAATTTTCCTATCATTTGTAGGCCCCCAGTATGGCTTATGTTACTTCTGAATGAATCAGTTTTTTTTTTTTTTTTTTTTTGCCAAAATAAGGGTACATTTCAATAAAATTACAGTAGTAATCTCCAAAAGCCTTACACAGGCTTGTCTGGTGATGACGAGTTCTTGAATAACTTAACTAATACATGCAAGGAAAAACTTATTTACTAAACATAGTTGTAGTTTTAAAAGATGACATTGACTTGTAGCACGTCACTTTCTCAGTCAAATGATTTAGCTACGAGGAGTGCTTATATTAGAGTTCATCGGGTCTTTTGTTACGACAACCCATTTGATAGAAGAGTCCTCCATGCAATTTATGGTACTAGGTACTTATAACAAGTCAGACTGCATTTTATACACGAAAACCTGTAATCCCTAGGAATGTAGAATGATTGCTGTCACACTTATTAATTACAATTATGTTGCGTAAAATGATTTCTAGCCAAAGTACTGCGTTTACGCTTGCCGACAAAAATATTATATTGATCTTGGATATATTTCTCGTCCGATGAAGTATTGAAAACACAATCAAAACAGTTTTAACATGTTAAAAAAATCATAAAGTCAGGTCTTCAAAAAACTTAAAACTGTTTTTAATGAATAAGGCAACCGAGCTACTACGTAATATTTTTCTCCTTGATCCATTGTAGCAATATTTTTTGATTTTGATGTAATTTTAATTCATAATTTGATTAATTTGTCATTTTGTCGCTTACGTTTTTAATTCCGAGGGAGTTCAAATCTACTCTCCTTGTTCAGCACGTTGCTGTGCCGCGTTTGTGTGAGTGCGAGACATACCAATTTCGGCCCGCCGCGAAATATGGTTAGGCCTCTTAAGTACCTTAAAACTCACGACACTTCTAGACCATAGCAAGCAAAAATAATTTATAATCCCTCTGTTTAGAACATTGAGCTCACAAAATGAGGCTAGAGTCTAAATTTAAACCTTCCTCTCTTTTTTCCTATGTAGGGCAGGTTTCAACTAAAAGGCTCATTATTATTTCAACAAGCGATCTGGAAATAAGCCACTCCAGTTAATTATTCTCGCGAGCTTCAGCGATTCGCCGCCATTTTGATCACCATTATCATACAGGAATATAATACCAGGTGTTAGGGACAGCGTACCGAAAACTGATAGGGGTTGCTCAGTCAACGAAACTGAACAACTTACGTCAGGGCTTTTATTTCCAGGAAATGAAATAAAAAAAAATCTTTCCCATACAATTTGGCTCATCGAGGTGGTATTTTTTATGAGATTTTTTTTTTCTTTTCTTGTAAGAATTTCCTGTTTCTTGTTGTTCTGGTTTGTTGACTGAGCAAACTCTTTCAGTTTTCAGTACACTGTCCCTTAAACCCGGTATAGCGATTTCATTCCATTACTGCCAAGCTTGACTGGGTATAATAATGCTATACTCCGCATCGCATTATGCCATTATTAAAATTTCGTCCTCAACATTGACAAATTATTTATTGAATACTCGGCTACTATCTTATAGGTTTGTCGGAGGTTTTGACCTCAACGTTTCGACCATAGGTATAAACATCTTCATGTTTGATTTCATATCAGCTTCTTAGCACCAATTTTGTGTAAAATTTATAAGGAATTATTTTTAATACACGCTTAAAAGCAGATTAACAGCAACCTCTAACAAACTTCGCTTAGGGAATTGCGGGTTAATTTAAACTTCGCAAACTTTCTGGACCATTTAATTTTACTGGAATATAAAATGTTTACACGAGCTATAAAGCACTTTACATAAGACAATTTGAGATATGCTTCAAAAATATAGCTCTCTAACTATCCCGTCTGTATCTTTTTTAAGTCACCTATTCGGATCACGATTCGCACTAACACTTGTCTAATCAATTAATGGCGTGCTGCAGAATACGACTTTCTTCCATAGCTTCACACCCATTGCAATAATATGTTTTAAAAAAAAAAATTTAACTATTTATTTTAATCTACTTGGTTTACTTAAAATCTTTTGGATAGCAAGAGATGTATATCAAGAAGCGTGGAAAGCGCACCAAAGAGGAAACTGTGCATCACGTAGAATCCAATTTCCCAATGACCTGATTCCGCTGTTCCGCCCAGGATCAAACATCCAATTCAGTCTGGATGTTGGTCTGGATTTAAGCCTTTATAATCTCTAATATAATTGCGGTTTCAACACGAACACAATCATAGTGCTCAATTACAGGATTTCGAGGTACGGTAGACCGTAGTTATTTTCTTATACCATGCGGTAGACAATGGACAAAATATACAGAAACAATAAAACACACCCACAATATCGTGTGTTATGCAAGAAATACACATAACATAATATTATTTATTTATTTATTTATTTTGTTTATTTGGGATAACAACAGCTTACAGATTAATAGTTACATCAAAATATTTTAGCAAGTGAGAAGCCAATAACAGTCATCCTCTAAATTATACAAATAATACAAATTTTGAGAGCAGAAAATACATTAAGTAAGTACCTAATTTACTACATCAGTTCGTCGGATAACCCAATAGAATACATACATACATGTTAATGTACATAAATCATAAACTGTGTTGTGTTGTGTCATAAGTCCGCTGTTAATGAATTACGAGTAGATAAGGTAACTTTTATATTTATTTTTGACATGTTATGTAATGGTTGACATGGTTGTAGCATTTCTTTAAATTTCTGGGTGACAAGTGTATTTTTTTACAAGAGGACTTGATGGCAAGGCGTGGAGCAAGGTGGGAAGCAATAAATAACATAGAATTCACCTGATTCTCTTGCCGGTTATACTGTTAGACCAAGTAACGAGTCGGGGGTTCCTAAGTGTTGCAATTTAATATTATTCAGAAAAAAGATTCTTGTTTAAAATGTTTACAAAAAATGTTTAAAACATGATTCTTTCAACAAATTATCACAAGCACCATAAATACTGTAGGAAGTACTAAAGAACGAATCCAGTCACCCAATTCAAAGTTCCAATACAACTTGCCTCACAGGCGCTTAGCGCCTGAAAATTCCAATTCGCACCTGAAATTGCTTCCGAAGATAAAATAAAAAACTTTTCAGAGGGCGCCAGAGGAAATGAGATTTCCATATGAATTTACTGTCAATAAACTAGAACAGAGTTGAAAGCGCGCTATTGAAAGCTGGGATAAGAATGTATGTAGGTTAAATCAAGAGAAAATATCGTTTTTTTTTTTGTTGGTAGCCAAATTCTTACCAACAGAAATTTTATAAATGAACTTATTTATTGTAAGTATTTATCACAGGTTGTCAGCCCTGTCAGATTCCAATACACCACCTGTGTACACCACTGAGCATATAATCACTACGTTTTACAATACACTGAAACCTATTTACTGACTTCGTGTCAAAATCGAGAATAGGTATTTTGAAAAAAAAAAAAAAAACATTTTCAGAAAAGGATTTATGTATGAGCGTAGACAACAAAGAGAATGTAAATAAAACGGGTAGACAAAAGCTCGCATCACCCATGAGGCCATGACATGACTTGTACCAAATATAATTATGCAGATCAGTTTGGTCTCCAAGCTCACGAAGGTGCTATTGCGCGGAAAATGCTTTCAGGCGCCTGATTATTGGTGATATTTATGATATTTTTATTTCGTTTTGGAAGCTATGCAAATTTCACAAACCAAACTAAAAAGTGAACTGTTACCTATTGTTTTTTAAGGGACATTAGTCGGAAGGATATTTGCCTCCAAGGCTTGTATTTATAAAGCGATCTCAAGATTGAGAGCAATATTAAGTATGGATTTGACAGACAGTTTTGTACTGAAATGACATTTCTGATACGAACTCAAACTCGCTGTCACTCTTGAGAGCTGATTATAAATACGGGCCCAAGTAATAGGTCCGCCTAACTAGACACTTATACAGGTATTTATGCTTGTTTATTTTAATGTGGCAATCAGAATTGTATTATAAAAATATTATGATATCGTTTATCCAATCCGTCCAAGAAACTTGTCAGATGTGGCGACACGACCTTTATTTGGCTCGTTGACGCTCTGCCTACCCCATTAGGGATACAGGCGTGATGATAATGATATGTATGTATGTCCAAGTAAGTTTTCCTGACTTACCTAACTACTTATAGTTAGTTACATTCCTAAACTGAATTCCCTGTATTTGAGGTTCTGAATTACCCCCTTTCCCTCTAGTGTGGTAAGAGCATCCCCATTCTCTGCCTCTTGGGGATTAACTAAAGCTAGAAAGGATTAAATGCAATCTTGAATATTGGTTTGAGGAAAGTGCTATTACAGACGCAGAGCTTAGATTAAGGATTGGTGTCCGCGCGCTCCGACGAGTTTCCGCCCTACCTAAGAACAGTAGCTCCGTGAGTGCGGCAATTTTTTAATTCTAGTGTGCGTGAGACACATAACATACATACATAAAATCACGCCTGTATCCCTAATGGGGTAGGCAGAGCAAAAACGAGCCAAATAAAGGTCGTGTCGCCACATCTGACAAGTTTCTTGGACGGATTGGATAAACGATATCATAATATTTTTATAATACAATTCTGATTGCCACATTAAAATAAACAAGCATAAATACCTGTATAAGTGTCTAGTTAGGCGGACCTATTACTTGGGCCCGTATTTATAATCAGCTCTCAAGAGTGACAGCGAGTTTGAGTTCGTATCAGAAATGTCATTTCAGTACAAAACTGTCTGTCAAATCCATACTTAATATTGCTCTCAATCTTGAGATCGCTTTATAAATACAAGCCTTGGAGGCAAATATCCTTCCGACTAATGTCCCTTAAAAAACAATAGGTAACAGTTCACTTTTTAGTTTGGTTTGTGAAATTTGCATAGCTTCCAAAACGAAATAAAAATATCATAAATATCACCAATAATCAGGCGCCTGAAAGCATTTTCCGCGCAATAGCACCTTCGTGAGCTTGGAGACCAAACTGATCTGCATAATTATATTTGGTACAAGTCATGTCATGGCCTCATGGGTGATGCGAGCTTTTGTCTACCCGTTTTATTTACATTCTCTTTGTTGTCTACGCTCATACATAAATCCTTTTCTGAAAATGTTTTTTTTTTTTTTTCAAAATACCTATTCTCGATTTTGACACGAAGTCAGTAAATAGGTTTCAGTGTATTGTAAAACGTAGTGATTATATGCTCAGTGGTGTACACAGGTGGTGTATTGGAATCTGACAGGGCTGACAACCTGTGATAAATACTTACAATAAATAAGTTCATTTATAAAATTTCTGTTGGTAAGAATTTGGCTACCAACAAAAAAAAAAAACGATATTTTCTCTTGATTTAACCTACATACATTCTTATCCCAGCTTTCAATAGCGCGCTTTCAACTCTGTTCTAGTTTATTGACAGTAAATTCATATGGAAATCTCATTTCCTCTGGCGCCCTCTGAAAAGTTTTTTATTTTATCTTCGGAAGCAATTTCAGGTGCGAATTGGAATTTTCAGGCGCTAAGCGCCTGTGAGGCAAGTTGTATTGGAACTTTGAATTGGGTGACTGGATTCGTTCTTTAGTACTTCCTACAGTATTTATGGTGCTTGTGATAATTTGTTGAAAGAATCATGTTTTAAACATTTTTTGTAAACATTTTAAACAAGAATCTTTTTTCTGAATAATATTAAATTGCAACACTTAGGAACCCCCGACTCGTTACTTGGTCTAACAGTATAACCGGCAAGAGAATCAGGTGAATTCTATGTTATTTATTGCTTCCCACCTTGCTCCACGCCTTGCCATCAAGTCCTCTTGTAAAAAAATACACTTGTCACCCAGAAATTTAAAGAAATGCTACAACCATGTCAACCATTACATAACATGTCAAAAATAAATATAAAAGTTACCTTATCTACTCGTAATTCATTAACAGCGGACTTATGACACAACACAACACAGTTTATGATTTATGTACATTAACATGTATGTATGTATTCTATTGGGTTATCCGACGAACTGATGTAGTAAATTAGGTACTTACTTAATGTATTTTCTGCTCTCAAAATTTGTATTATTTGTATAATTTAGAGGATGACTGTTATTGGCTTCTCACTTGCTAAAATATTTTGATGTAACTATTAATCTGTAAGCTGTTGTTATCCCAAATAAACAAAATAAATAAATAAATAAATAATATTATGTTATGTGTATTTCTTGCATAACACACGATATTGTGGGTGTGTTTTATTGTTTCTGTATATTTTGTCCATTGTCTACCGCATGGTATAAGAAAATAACTACGGTCTACCGTACCTCGAAATCCTGTAATTGAGCACTATGATTGTGTTCGTGTTGAAACCGCAATTATATTAGAGATTATAAAGGCTTAAATCCAGACCAACATCCAGACTGAATTGGATGTTTGATCCTGGGCGGAACAGCGGAATCAGG